>JABASD010000374.1:0-82558 GCA_019776165.1 Pogonognathellus flavescens
TAGAAGGGGTTAGCAGTGTAGAGTATCAGTGTGTAGATTGGTTATGTTACCGGGTTGGTAATGCGCCCGGGTGGGTAGGAGTCGGTTACCCAAATGCAGTACAACCGTTACCTACTAGCTACTACAAATAAAGCATGTAGGTAATAGTTACATTGGGTGTTTTTAAATTCGAAAGTGCACGAAGTTTTATGAAACAAAACTGTGTGGATAAAAAAGTTTATTATCTTGCTGGAATAAACACCGTATAAGTACGTGACAAAACTAGAAAAACTGACTTTTACCATCAGGTTCCAAACACGCTCGTAGAATCAGTCAGCTCATGACTCATGCACAACAAATTAAACGTTTAACTTGCTTACGGGTTACGAGTACTTTGTAGTTGCATGCTTTTGTAATTTATTGCAGCGTAATGGTTACTGCAGACTAACGAACAAAAGCGGAGAACATCGCTGCATCTAACAAACTTTATGTTATCTGCGGACTTTTATGTAAGCAACATGTCTTGTCTTAGAAATTTCATTTATTTTCTTCATTTCCTTGCCCTTTCCGTGCAGTGCACAGCTACACAGAATTTCTTACCGAGTGGCAGAGACTTTTCATTTCTTTAACAGGGAAAACAAGCCTATGCATGACAACGTGCTCTTTCATGTGTTGTTTACCTACGGAACGAAATTACAAGACAAATAGGTTGCCTTGTTCAAAGTGATAACTTTTAATTAAGGAAATACTATTGCTGCTTTTATTGTTTTGATAGACGCACTGCAATTTGGAAAATAAATGTGACTCCGTTATGTTCATCCCTAATTTAAAAAACACAAGCTAATTAAAACTGTTAGCACAGAGTAGGAGAAAATCTCTTCTGGTAGTGCTTTGCTTGTGGTCTCCTTACTATATATTAAAATCATACATTGATTACAGGAGGTTGAGTAAGGGCCCGTCCATAAAGGACGTCCGCAAGGACCGGGTGGGTGGGGGTACAGAGAAAGCGGACAAAATGCGGACGTAGGGGGAGGGGGGGTCTAGCGACAGCGGACGTCCGCTTTTCATGTTAATTTTATAAATTTTTTGACGTTTTCTTGATGTATTTTTGTCTAAATATTCTAAAAAAACTTCGCGCTACGCGCGAATGTAAATTATTTTAACCTTTTCTTGGGATTTGAGACAAAATCAATTTTTGCATGCGACTTTTAGTGCAACAGACGTTAGTGACCTTATAATTATCGAACAAATTATTATCCATCACACACATTAGATGTTTCAAAATTAATAAATTGATTTTCAAAAATTTTGACATGAATTCTTAAAGTTGTTAATCTTTCGTGTTAATCTTTCATAGTATGATACAAAAACAATCCAGTTTCCAAAACTGGATGCGTAAAGATAAAAAGGGAACAGTTTGAAGCAAATTTAATTTGTTTTCTTATAGGTCAAATAATTTTAAATTGAAAATCATCATTTTTGAAGTTGAAATTCTTTGTAAAAATTTCTTACGAAACATCTTAAAATATTCGGCTAGCGGACGTCCGCATGGGAGGGGGGGGTCGACTGATTGCGGACAAATGCGGACAACAGGGGAGGGGGGGTCTAAAATTGGCCAAAATTTGCGGACGTCCTTAATGGACGGGCCCTAAAGAACAATACCCATGCATACTCATACGTTTATACTTTTGGTACACCGGTACACCCTTTAAGCACTCACAGTAAAAGTAGCCGCTGCATCGTGCAAAAATTACATTGCCTCGGATGTTCTCTCTGCAAAACTTGAACCTTAATTATCTACTGAAGTCACGGGTTGTCGCAAGCTGGACCATTAGACTTCACAAAACATCCAATGTTTATGGGGCACAACCGGAATCAGTTTTTGTGTTATATAGTTATATTGCGTAATCTTGGTCAATTTGTAGGCTCTATTCGCCACGAGCCTTGACAGTACAATGTACAACAAATGAAATACATGAACCATACATGTCATTTGCAAAGACAGACATGTATTCAGTTTCAAACTAGGTAGTAGTTATGTGGTACACTGGGACCTTTGAAATAGTTATAAAAAGCATTTCAGAAATCTCACAAAAAAAGGTTTGTTATGTATATCTAGGAAGCAAGTAAAGTAAGGAAGGAACACAATGTAATAAATGTTTTTATATGCATACCTTTCGGCATTAGCCTTAAATTCCAAATGGAAAGCTCAAGTAGGAAAACATCCAGTGACAAATTAAAACTGAAACTGGATGAAATATCAGACAGACACTCCGGGCTAATACATACAATGACAGTCTAGATTTGAGATACGATCAATGTTTGATCAATACAAATTAACTAGTTTATTTTCTATTTATAGGTACGGGTACTAATGATTCAACAATACGTGGCAAGTAGGTTTCGCTAAACATTATGATTATTAAGGTTTCATGGTTTCTGTGGGAAATAGCCCAGAATGATGATGTCAAGAGTTCGTGGAAAGACTGAAGTGCATTGTATATTACCTCTCTAACGACGTCTTCTAAAGCCTCTTTAGACGCGGAATCGATTTTCATCTTCGGGTTGATGAATCCAGATGAATACATTCCCTTGCCGATAAAGTTCCATTCTAAGATTTGCCTTTCATCTCTTGGCAAATATTTGTTCAACCCAGGCAAGAGCCCTAAAATGTCAATAAAATGAGAAACATCAAAAATAACAAAATTAATTCAGTGGTAACTACACTTTTCTCCTTTCGCTTATTTTGCTATCAACGTATCAAATACAGTTTGCTTTCAACCATAAATGAAATAAATTGTCTGTATATCGGCATATGAACAATTCAGTTTTTGTGTGCCTCATTTTAGGCAGGACAGGCACTTTTCGTAGGCGTAATACGAACAGAGCTTATTTTGAGACATTATGTTAAGGCTCAGGATGTTGTCGAGTAGAAAAAGTATGGTCAAAACTATAGCTACGAACAGACTTTTTTCCTAAGTGCCCAAGCAAACAGTTTTAATGAAATCAAACCGTTAGAAATGACTAGTTTCTTGCTATGCATTCCCTTTTCGAATTCCATATGTATTGCCAGTTTGTGTAGCATATACAGTCTAAAAGTAAAAAGTTTTTAGACTTTCTCTCTCATCGGATGCATGCCTTGCGTCGTATTTGGCACATGTGTGAAGTGTGGGTAAAAAGAAA
Source organism: Pogonognathellus flavescens (assembly GCA_019776165.1). Taxonomy (NCBI): domain Eukaryota; kingdom Metazoa; phylum Arthropoda; class Collembola; order Entomobryomorpha; family Tomoceridae; genus Pogonognathellus; species Pogonognathellus flavescens. The sequence goes on from JABASD010000374.1 coordinate 3,163, forward strand.
GCTCCCTCATAGATCATAGTAAAAACTTTAACTTCATGTTTTATATTTTACAGCAAAGGCAATAGTGTAGAATCAATTGGCAAAAATGTTATCTAACAGATAAAGTGAATTTCTAGATATTTGCTTATGGAAAATATCTTTCCCTTAGGATCTATCTGTTTATAAATGTAACTTGTAACTCAGAATGTTATGTAGTTCAGAACTTGCTTATAAATCGCAAACTGCTTCCAAGTATTTCCAACAAACTCGCAATTTTAAGCTGAAACTAGAAACTGAATCGATATCTTTTAGCTGTACAGACAAAGTGTAGATTTTGAAGGGAATATTTTTAATATAATAGTAAAGATATAAGTCTATAAATTTCGTTGTGCCGGCTAAAGCTTACTACATACACTTTACAAAGCTCCCAGAAGGTCTATAGAGTGAATGTCAGCATATATGTACCCGCATTCCAACAATATCTAATTTAAATTGAGTGAGGTTATGTATAACACTTGAACACTTGTCACTCTTCTGCAAAGCACCAGGAGGACTCTAGGATCCTCTCCAGAAAATGCTGCAGAAAATCAAGAATTCCATTCACCATTTTACAGGAAGCACTCGTCAGACATTTACTACAGTATAGGTGTTACGGTATTACTTTTACATGAAAATTAACACAATGTATGGTAACCTACCGATTTCATACAAGTTTTTAGCTGTGTGCTGCCAATGAATTGGGAGTAAAATCATTTAAGCTATATAATGTGCAAGTCAGGAGAAAGCACATTCACAAACAATGCACAAACCACAATGTACAACCAATTAGCTTTAGCAAGACGTACAGAATACATGATAATATCAATTATTCGTTAATTGTACACAATAGACCCACCCCCTCACCTGACCCACTTGCAAATATAAGGAATTTACCTAACTAAACTATATACATAGGTAATTTGGCGTATAATTATAATAGGCAGTAAGTGCGTAGCTGCTCATTGTCCACGTGCTTTTGCTAAATCATTAAATTCACAGATTAGACTTACATTACATATCCGCGTGCTTCCTCCTACAGCTCAAATACAAGTTAAGGTTAAATTGAAAACGTTGCGAGAGTTGAGACAAAGGAAAGCGTAATAATAATGCGAATGCAGCAGAACAAAGCCCGTTTGGTTGCTTTCACCGAAGTAAGCAAAGTTAGTTTGATCTAGGTAATTGAAACAAAATTATATAATTTTCATGAGTCTGCGAAAGGAAAGCAAGCGTGATACCTAAACCTAAGTAGGAACAGATACAGTTAGTAATATTAAACTATTATGAAGAGTACTTGGAAATGGTAATTCATATCTGTAGTAATAATAACAAAACTATTACACTAATGACTTTGCATTTTGGTTCATGTGATGACAGCGTGATAGTTCAGATGAAAGCTGTAAAACTAATACTAGCATCAAATAAGCTTGCATCACGAAAGTCATGAACTTTTCACGTATAGTGTTGCTTGTTACAAAATCGCATCACGAAGTGATAGAAAGCAGATCACAAATAAATTAACAGTAACGATAGATTTCAACTTCTGTTGGAAAAGAGATGACCGCACTTACTATATACACTTAGTTGTGGTGTTGCAAAGTTGCAATTGCAATTAACAACACAGCGGGATATGAATTGCCTTGCTGTACTTACAATTTGTAGGCAGCACCGGCAAGCAAGTATCTAGGTAAGCAAATATGTATCTAGAAATATCTAGGTATAAGTATCTCTAGCATCAAAATATGGGGAAAATATTAATTAGACGAAATATTATACCCGTAATATTCAGGAGTTCATCTTCAAATTGTACAGGAGACATCTTGCCTATCATGTCACCACCAGATAAAATTGGATCCCTGTCAAAACCGATTACGGGAGGATTATGTAACGATCGGTTGTATGTACGCTGATTCCTATACATCTCTAGTGAAAGCAATTCGCGTTGGACGAGAATTGATTCGTGTAGAAGCTCTTGGATTTTCAGCTCCTGGGTGCAAGAAAATGCAAAACAAATATTCATTTAATGATTTATCCTAAAGCAATGTTGGCATATAGGTATTTGTAAATAAATATTTGAACAATCATTTCTGTGATGAAGTAAGCTACCTATCTACCTTGCAGTTTATGTATAATCAGCAAGCAATGTATAGCAAGCCACACCTAATTTTAGAGCAACATGTGAAAAGAAAATCTTTTGTAAACTAGCGACCTGAATTATTAAAAACATTATAAGGTATGCCGTATTAAACTATACTGTATAAAATATTCGCTTTAAAAATACATTCTCGTCTCATGTTCTCATGTTTAGGGGAACCGGATATTCCTGTAGAAGTTAGTAAGTTCTCTAACACTCTAACACTAACACTCTCTCTGCTCTCTGAGCCTCTAGGCTGTGTACCTGGTTTTATTTAACATTTTATTTTAACTATCATATTTCAGAATAGCTATACTGTTGTACTCACAAGAGAATTTTTTGGAGATTGACAAGGCCAGCAAGCAAGCATGTAGGCCAATTCAATCTCATTTTATGACAAATAAATACTTTACATTTATGCATCAATAACGTATGCACTTGTGCCATCAAAAAATCCATTAATGCTCTATATAAAATCACTTCTTTTCTAAATTCCAACCTTAACTGTAATGTATAGGTATAAATTAATGATTACTATCTTCATTTGTATATTTTCAGTACAATCGTAGTTTTCTTACTGAAACTTACCTGAAAATACGCATGCAGTCGGTATTGGTATTTGTAGTTTTTGATGGGATGGAGAGTTATAGCCTTATGTACTTCTCTTCGCTTCAATGTTTCCGTAAAAGCTTTGTCTCCGCTAGAGTTGTGATGAAAAATGGACTGCATCTGTAAAGGACATACACAACACCAATGTAGGGCAAAACCTAAACAACAATTTCAACAGTCATTGCGTATACAAAATATGACTGATTGACCAGTGATGACTAGTACATACTAAGTACCAAGGTTATATATACAACTCTGACCGCACCAAGCATACAGTAAATTCCATTTATGTCATTGAATCAATGAACCGAAAACAAGATAGTCGTTATGTTATGTAGTTGCATTACAGTATTTGAGCAATGCAATAACGATTGCACTACAGTCACTGCACATAATATACATGGTATTGCATGTAATTCTACATCTGACAGAATGCATAATATACTGTTACAAGATAAACGAGTTTGTCACCTAATAACTCTAATACCCGGAGGAAGCAAGATCAATTCACCCCAGCAAGAAATGGAATTCGGTCCGGAATGCAATATGCCATAACCATTACCCGTTGAGTTTATCTGGCTCAGTCGTTATTGCCCTTACATCAAATAAAATAAGCTGCAACTGTGGAGTGCAATAACACTGTTAACTCAGTTAACTGTTATAATATATAGTGCTATACTATATTACCAGACTCATTCAGTCATATATAATAAGGATGAATTAGATATTGCTCTAATCTAGAGGGACAGACGCAGGCAGCTCGGACTTACAGAAACGCTTTATTTAACTGTATACTGTGCTTAGAATATACACTTTATACACCTAGATTGAGATTGAATGGGTTCGCTATGAAAGAAGTCATAGAAGACCATGCAGTGTAAAGAGTTGTGTTTTGTGTAGCAAATCAACTCTTATCCATTTTGGCAATTTATTGTTAGAATACGGTTGGTTGGACTTGGCCATGTTTTCTATAACCCGGAATTACAGGAACAGAAACTAATAATAGTCATATTATAGGACAAAACTAAATGAATGCTGCTTACCTCGTAAGCCCAGGTACAGGAAATTCCAGCGAAGCGTTGAACACACCGACCAACTTCTACATCTTCATGAGTGGAGTACATATCCTGGAGACATTGATGAACATTTGGAGCAACTTTAGCCAAAGTTGGCTGACTGAGAATTATACCCGGGCCACCCATACAGAAATTTTCATTTTGAGCAAGATTGAGTGTTCCTTTTTCTGCTCGATTTCCTCTTCCAGCTTGCCCAATAAAATACAAATGACGACTATTGATTGAACGCAAAAATTCAGACAACTTCTCCGTTCTCACGTACACATCATCATCTGCTCGCATAAACCACTCGAACTGTCCACCATAATGGTCGTACATGTACCTGTACACACACAAAAACAACTTCTTAGCCAATTCAACATTTCTTATTGTCTACTCTCCCGAAAACCTTAATTATCTCATTCTCCAACAACTACTTCAACAAAGGATTTTCTTCCTAAACTTTGTACCTACGTATATACAACAAAACATCTTTGTCAGCATCTTACATATAAAATATCTGAGATGTAAGAAGTATATTCTATTTACACCTAATAAAAGAAGCTAATAAAAGAAAGCAACAAAATAGACTTAGTAAGCACAAAAGCATGATGATAATAATATTGGTGGTTATAATTATTATCTATTACATGTAACATATCTAAAGTAGCATAATAATATAGATAATTTAAGCACATGCATGCATGCGAAGTGAAGTACGTGCTCCTCCTGATAGGCATAGTGTTTATGGTATAAAATAAGACCACGTCACCACGTGAGGTTCAAAAAATAATAATTCTTATAATTAACCCAGTTTTGGGTATCTATATCCATTTTGGTGTATAATCTTGTCCACCATATCGCACAATACATTCATGGAAGAGAAGTTTTGAATTGTATCATTAAATTCAGCAAGTTGCCTTCGGGGGTACAATGACAAAATATTAATGTGGAGTACTAGAGAAGAATAAGAGAGCGATGATGTGGTGAAAGCGATACGTTCGTATTCTATTCACTTACTTGAGCATCATGAAAGATTTCTTTTGTGGAGGATAAGAGTCATCCACTCCGGGAAGTGCCACCAAGGGAATTTCTTTAGATTCGGTTTTTCCATTACGTCCGTCTATTCCATCCAATGGATCTGACACAGGAGTACTGTTACCACCAGTAAAAAATATGACTTTTCCTGGGACTTCTGTAGCCCAAGTTTCGAACACACCAAGAGCTCTGGTACTTAAATATTTCTGCGCAGTCATCACACCAACCAGCAGCAGACGCTTTTCTTCGCCAACATCTTTCGTTTCTTGTTCTTTTAATCCTTTGGGTTGATAAGGTTGCACCTTATTTATGTCTCCTTCCTTCTCCGCTTCTGTTTCTATTACACTATTCCAAGGTTTATTGTCAGTTTCTCCAGCTTGAAGATCCTTAAAAGATTTTACGGGAAACGAATCCCTAGTATCATCCAAGTTTACAATCTGATCAGGTCTTTTTATAACTTTCATCCCATCTTCATCATTTTGAATAAATAGACCACTAGCTCCCTGAGCGTGTAATTTCTTCCGACAGAATAAATTCGTCCTTGATGACAACATTCTCAATGTCATCGATAGAACTAGACCCATAATAAGCCCCAACAAAAATGGCCAAAGAGAAATATAACGTTTCACGCGGTGATTAGCCATCATCAAAGGGTGATATCTTCTTTTATTTAATCTGTATCATTCGCACGATAAGTTCAATCTGTAGGTGCTAGTTGGTACACTGCCTGCTATACACATGGATTTAGTTTCGGTTTTAAACTAATAAAGTCTCTTATACGAATTGCTACGCAAAACAAATATGATAGTATGAACCATGTCATGACGAATTTCATTCTCCACTATATATCAAGACTGATTGCAAACTTTTCAAATTGCAGATATTTATAAGTACACATTTCATACCATGTCAATGTTGATTGAACAAGAAATACAAATATTGATACAGTATTCCAACATTTGTACTTTTGTACATCAAATACTGTATTAAAGTGTTCAGATTCGAATTTGTAGGGGAAACCCTACGAAAGAACCTGTAAAACTAGAAACTTACTGACAGTAAGTTGCTAGCTTGACAGGCATTACAATTTGCAGACACATTAGCTGTCATTGTAAAGTAGATTGAGTCACTCGCTAAACAAAGTGACCTTTACACTTCCAGGAATAAGTAGTAGTGTACGCGGTGGTACAGTTCGCAATAAACAAAAATACATGGTAAATACATGTGCACAACAGTACCACAAAATCTCACTTCAGACTATTTGTTCACTCAAATAAGGAAATATCCGACTGGGTATATTTTAAAGGGGAGTACCTAAGCTATGTTATAATGTTATATAACATGTAGGATTAATTAACCTTGATATGTAGGTACAGTAAAGTAGGTATACAAGATTTGCTTTCTTTCCCCAAACAATCTCCAATCTATTTTCACTAAAAGAACATTAGGATCAAGGGATCATCACATCACTCTGTTTATAGTAACTAAAAGCAGCTGAGTGTATCGCCATACTTCCGTCGATCTTCTTCCAAGTAATGTTTTGTGTAAACAGTCTATCACGAGCGGGAATGCCTTCGTTCTGATCTGAAGGATGCACATTGTTAAATCTTATCAATATCAGTGTAGGATTTGTTCTTTCTTATAATATAAGAGCTAGAGCTATTCTATATATGAAAGTTCTAACAATAAGCGGAGTATGCGGTATGCACTCGCTCTTAATACATGATATGGACCTTTATGGAAAATTGCATTGCATGTTAAGCAATAGATAGTTTTCTAAGAGTAAAATTTCTTACACACAATAATTTAAACTATATTATTCATTTATTTTCAGAAAAATTGCTGTATTGTAAAAAGTAACGTACGCGAATTTTTCTTAACAGTTCAACAAATATATTATATTATGAGATATTTTAACACTGAAATAAATTGAACTTACATTACATTACTTACATTATGCGTAGAGGCAAGTTAGTATAATGGAGCAAAATAAATTCATTACAATCCTAACAAGATACAAAACTATTGTGGTTAGTAATCCACTTGAGACAGATAGATATGTCGATACCGTACAGGTACTACCGGTGAGATCAATCATGGCTAATTTCTAAACTTAAACTTGATACTAACCAAATGGCACTTGATGGTGATGTATGGCACATTTTTAGTTTTGATAAACTTGGTCTTTCGGCAAAAACCTTGGATCCGTGGACGGCAATGGTGTGTATCTTGGCCCTTTCTGGACATCATGCTTAATAACATTATAATGATGCGGCTCTCTTACAATCTTGATAGTTTCAAGATGATAACCTTCGTCAATAATTAGATGCTTCATCTTAGGAGCCCTAAACATTACAATATAACAGAAAATCATCAAATTATTAAAGCTTTTCGAATTTTCATTATGTAATGCGCATACAACAACTGTATTTGACTTTCCATCCCCTGAGTAGATAATCAGGACCTTCCTTGTTTTTAAACATACATAAAATATTATTCAAAATAAGTAATAAAACACATAAAAATTGCATTAATAATTCTAAACTACAGATTCAATTTTTTTCTTTTACCCTGTTCGGAAAGGTTTATCATGTTTCTTAATTTCAACTTTTTTAATATTCCATTGTATCCTACATATTAGTAAACTGTATTAAATTAACTAAAGTAAGTCAGAATTGCAATTGAAATATGGAAAACCATTATAAATACAAAGACTATAAAGACTTACAGTTTTCTGCTGGTTGCAGCAATCCAAATCTCATTGTTAGAAATGTGTCGCACATCAACGGGGCCGATATTTTCGAGTTTTTCCCTTAACTATTAAACAAACAGCAACTTACTAAACAAATGTACAACCTAAAATAAGTAGTTGTTGAACGGTTGAAGTAGAATTAAAATTCTTACGGTGTAAACAGCTACAGGTGTGAGACAACCACTTTTCATCGATACTTTAAACCAGTTAGGACGATTGGGTGCAGGATCATGGCCAAGTATATACTGTTTACACATCGAATGACAATTAAAATATAAAAATAAAAGTAGTGTAGGAGTAAAAATTATGCATTTAATTTTTTGAGCAATACCACATGAGGAACAGTAGCTCTGGCTAGATAAATCTGGTGCTGCCAACCTTTCGTGTTTGTAAATACTTCTGACATTGTTGGAGGAAGAGGTTTGAGAGAAAATCTGTAATTAAAATGAACAATTAATTGAGAGTAATCAAGTAATAATAATAATTATGTATGTGTATACTATAATACAGATTAAGTTTTTACTCTTTATTTATTCTAGCAGACATGTGAGCCAAATACAGAAATACACTTCCGGTGACGATGGAATCAAAAGCTGCTTCGTGACAATGGGTCTCTCCGCTGTCTATAGAATCCAATTCAACCTGTTCTCCGAGTTTGAGACCTTCATCAAATATTAATAGTTACAATTTATCATCGTTCTTGATTTTTATTCCAACTCAGAAAATGCGAAATGTGTTTGACGGTAAAAATGTTATTTGTGTTATAATTTTGGAAAACTTACTTTCTCGATATCGAGTGATATTTTTACATAATTGTATATTAGGAAAATGAGGTGTAGATCTTAGGGCACTGGTTGTGTGTTGATACATAACAAATAAGCCACTGCATTTTACAATTTCTCTGTCACAATGGACATGTGTTAATGTTTTGTGATCCAACATTCTTCGCACACATACGGTCATGTACTTAGTGTCATACACTATGTTCAACAATTTGGCAATTTCTTCTTTAAACTTTTCGTACGATTCTGAAGATAATGAAAATACATCACGTATCACGTTACATTAATGCATACACAAGTTTAAGAAGTTTATAACTACTATAAATAAAATTGTCTATAAATTCAACAGGTTAGTGTATTATTGTTTCCTAACCTGGAAGATAAGCGTGAAACTGGTGATATAAGAACATCAAATCTAAGATCATGTTGTGACCCACTATTGGTGTTTTGTACTTGGATATAACATCTATTATTTTAGAAACACCGATTAGTTTGTCAATCAACTTTGCCTTGTCTTCCTCGTTAAAATGCAAAAGTTTTTGCGGAAAAAATACCTACAAGATAAAAAAATGATTAGATAAGTTGCAAAACATCTTTAATAATATGTTATTATATATTATTACCAACTATTGCTGTTAATTATTTATAATCCTACCGGATCGTAGGGCTCTTCATCAAATATTTCCATAAAATTTGGATAATTGTCAAGATAAGATTTTAAATCAGCAATTTTTTCTCTGTTAAGAAAGGGCACGCCAAAACCATCAATCATGAGCTAAACGTGAAAAACCAGAAATGATAATAAATAAATACTACAATACAATGTATAATTCTAGTGTGAGACAATGAATACGGCATAAATTCGATTTATTAACATTATGGAAAACAATAAATCAATGCCGGTGATGCAAATCAAATTATTTCGAGAGCCTATATTTTTTAGAAATTCAACTTACAGTTGTGAAATCAAAGCACTGTTGAGAATAGAAATTGACACATTCCATGTCAAATCCTAATGTAGGCTCATCGATGTTAAAAGTTGCAAAGGATGGTTCCATACTTAAAACATTCCATGCATCAACATGATACAGATGTTTTGTATCGTCAGCATCACGCTTAAATGTTGCTATTCCTAACTAAAGAAAACATTAAGTCAAATCAAATAATATTACAGCAAATAATTTACATTAGTACACCAGTTGATACTAAAAAATAAAAAATCAAAGACTACAGATTTTACATACTTGTGTACATTTTTGTGTTGCCACTACCCTTCTCAATTTTTCGTATCGCTCTTCAGGTTTATCAAATAACCTAAATAAAACAGAAGAGAAATACAAATACTAAATACACAATCAATATTAAGCTCATTAAAAATAAAGTTATATTATAATCAATATGAACACTGAAAAATATAATACTCTACTAAGAAATTAATTTTCAACGTACGACACAGATTCGACACCAAGGGCACTAAGTCCACTGAACTCCAAATCTAAGCTAACGAAATCCGCTTCTTTGATTTTTTCAATTATTACCGGAAGTATTTCTTCGTAATTTTTGGTAGTTACGTCAGTCATGTTGGAATATCAAGTCAGTCTATTATTGTGCGAAGAAACCCTTTATATCCTTGATTGTTAGCTATTCAGACTTGTAAATTGTTTGTGACTGACATCTGATCCAATTGCATTCTAAAAAGAACAAACAATAAAAAGTTAGCACAAAAATTAAGATTCTTAAGATTGAAGAAATAATTTGCGTCATAACCAATACAACGCTGATTTACAATACTGTATGACTTTGGTTATTTAATATAATGATTACTTAACACATCTCTTTATTATAAAATATTGATTTGAGTGGACTGTAGCAACCATCATTAAAGGCGTATGTAGGTTATCAGTTGACACGTTGACAGACACGCTTACGCACGGTCACAGCAGTAGAGACAGTACAGTTACTCTTGATCTGTTTTGCGCATATTATTATTATTTCTTCAGATGTCCGGTTTAATAGCGAACACCGTTGTAACACTCTACTGTCTACACTCCAAAGAAAATGCAAAAAAGTCGCTTTTAGCGTCTATATGCTTAAAAAGCGACTTTTTTGGTTTGTGTCTACACTACAGCACTGTTGGCTGTCCTAAACACCTGAGAATAATACGCGCAAAGGGAGAGGACTTTCGTCACGTATCGTTTAAATGTAAAATGAATTAATTTGACTTACAGCTTCCTAGGACGTCAGACATAGGAGGTGTCCGGTCCGGGATTGCTGGAAATGCTGGAATCAGATGGTATAATTGTAAGCACTAACAACTAAGCACTACTAATTTTCAATTATAAGTCAATCCCACTGAAATGAAACAAGAACACAACATACAGCTTGCATTATCGATTACGTAATAATGAATAATGAGAAAAGAATGAAATAATAACACTGATGAGATGACTTATGTAACTAAATGTTAGATACGTACCTCTCATTTAATTTTTCATCCCCAGTCCCCCCCAACTGCAAGCTTGTTCTTCAGTTTTCAGTTTGTTCAGCTGTCAGCAGTCTCAGCAGTCTAATCTTTATTCAGTAGTCCAGTCGTGTCCTCGTGTCGTTTGTCTTTCCTTATCCATGAAAAGTCATTAGCATTAGAATGAGAAGCACCAATGAATGACCAATTATATATAGGCCGGCACATTACTTGCATTGTTTATGTGAGAATGTGTGAGCTAATTGAACAAAACAGTCATTTACGGGAAACCGGATGGAAACAAATTTCGGGAATTTTGTCAGTGCACCAATAGAAACTCTTCTTTATTCTGTAATTCGGACACGTGAAAGTTCCTATTGATTTTAAACCTGTAGATTACGGGAAGGAAGGAGGGACTTAATTGTAATTTCCAAAATCCCGGAAAAGGAAGGATTAAGAATAATAAGCGTTGTGAATAATCCATCATTATGTGTATGCATAGTGGCAAGCTTTCGGGTTCTGCAGAGTTAGCAGAAAAACAGTTCCAGGTTCAGTAGTATTAGTACCGGCGTTTTCTTCGGGGGTGAGGATGAGTTAGCCCCCTATACTTATCGGCAAATCAAGCGCCAAGAAATGAAATCTATGTTGGATATTTTTATACAAGGAGAGGGAGGATACTACCCGTATTGTAAATTCTGCAATGTTATGGGAATGAGCTGAAAGCTAGAATCTGCGTACAGAGCTTGAACACGACGGGTAGATTATCGATGCCGGCCGGGCTTAGTCACTTGACGTACCAATCACCGCAAGTGTTGAAAAAAGCAAGTTGGTTGTGGAGCAATTTTGTGTGTTAAAACTCTGCAAGGTGAACAGACGGAGTTTGTGGTGCAAAAGCCGATAAAATTGACTGAAGAAGAAGCTTTTTGGTCAGAAGAGCGTCCATATTGAATTCCGGGTTAGAAAGGAAGCAAAGCACGCTGTGTCGTTGTCGCCTGTTCTCGTTGTCGGTCTGCTGTCTGCCTGTGTTGTGTTTTAGTCTGCGGCCACCATTAATCTTGGACTGTTCCATTCTGTTTTCACAAGTACTGGATTTGCTCGGTAAGAAGAATTAGTTTTTAATCAACGTTACTCAGTTACTTCGTTACTTGTGATTTGCCTGTTGCCAGTGATTTGTTTTAACTACAATCATTCAAAATTCCTTCGCAAATTTATTCGCGGGTGGGCTTCAGACAGCAACATTCCAAAATAGGGTCGAACGTGATCATCGACTGCACTGCTGGAGCAAATCTGTCCGGCGGTGTCAAAAACAATCAAGATAGCATCATGAAGAAGGATGGAGAACCCGATGAGCGAGGGTAAGATAATTAACATTTTTTTAATTGTTTGTGTTGTATTTATTACGAGGTAGCGTGTAGGAAATGCCCGGTATCATAAAAGTAAACAGTTTGCCATTTGCTGTTTGCCTGCTCTTGTTTGCATTGCTACTTTTGCGTTGCAACTCAACCTTACAAACAGTTACACTGTAAGCATCTTTTCATTGCCAATGATTATTCAATGTTATGTTTGTTAGTTGACCTTTTAAACTTTCAAGCAATAGGATAGATTAATGCTAAATAAATGGATCTGCTGTATAGAATTATGTTGTAGTGCTTGTCATCTGTTTGTGATTGTCAGTTTTCTTCTCCGTTTTGTTTGTTTGTAGTTGTTTTCTATGCCAGTGCCTTGAGCACAACATTGTTGTCAATATGGAATGAACAACGTCCCTTATGTGAAAAGCGGTTTCTTCTATTGTCGATGCATTACATCAGAATGGCATTTTTAGGGCTTAGGGTACCGAATTTTGAAGTGAAGTGTTAAAGATATATGCGGATAATCTAAAAGCATTCTGCCAAAGTGAACTTGTTAGTAGGGAGTCGCTTACAATCTCTCTTTCCTAGAAGACGCGCCAGAGGCGGACTTTGCTGTTTGTTACCTTATAATTTCCAGGCAATAAACAGTTTCAAATCGGTTTCAGAAACACATCTTTCACAAATTACGTATGGTATAGAAACATCGTGTCAAACATTAAAGATTGATTCAATTCCAACATTCAATAATTAGACTGAGATTTTAACAATACTGTTTTTGCGAAGTTTTTTTTTTTATAATATAGACAATTGTAAGGAAAATGAGTTTATTTTTTGAAAATATTAACTTAAGTACTAGCTAGGAGAGTGCTTTATGTATTGTCAATTGCCAACTTTTGGTAAATGGAGGAGAGGACGCTGTAGAGCCAGTTTTGACTTATTAATTTTTTATGACATTTTTTGGCAAACACTTCGTAGTACTCACCGAGCATTTATAACTACGAACATTAATTGCAAAATAGTAGTATTGTTTGTAGGTTCACTTAAAATTGTATTCTTTTGGTCTATCGATTTCAAGCAAAAAATAAAATAAACATCAGATGTTTGCTTTCATACTTGAAAATGAATTTCCATGCATTCTGACACAATTGTTTAGTATTCAGCTTTTATTAGAATACGACATTATTATGTAGTTGTCATCCTATTCATTTATAGAGCACTTAAGAAGTTCATAATGACAACAATTAATAAATCATAGTATTGGAATTTGAGTGAATTAATGATAAAATATTCTTCTTCTTTTGCCTACAGAAAGCTGTTTATTGGAGGTTTAAGCTGGGAAACTACGATTGATGGACTGCAACGCTACTTTAGCCGATTCGGTGAAGTCGTCGACGCTGTGGTTATGAAAAATCCAGAGTCTGGTCGATCCCGAGGATTTGGTTTTGTTACTTTTAGCGATCCAGCCAATGTTGATGCTGTTTTAAACAGCGGCCCCCACCAGTTGGATGGAAGAACCGTACGTAACTTTGAGTATAGTTTACAAGACGAGATTATTTTGTTTTTTTGGCATGTGTTATGATTGTTAGAACTTTAATGCTTCATTAGAAACGAATCAGGAAGTATGAAATTCTAATGTTAAGATTTTCGGTTCTTTTACATTACTTACCTTACAATATAACTCTATGCAGATTGACCCTAAACCGTGCAATCCACGGACTCTTCAAAAGCCACGACGTGGAACAAATGTCCCGAAAGTATTTTTGGGTGGACTCCCCCCTAACGTGACTGAAACGGATCTCCGACAATTTTTTGATCGTTATGGAAAGGTCGTTGAAGTAGTGATCATGTATGATCAAGAGCGCCGAAGAACGCGAGGTTAGTAAAATTCGTCTCAAGAATGTCAAAGTACACACTTTATGTTTACGCAGACTTGTAATGAGCTAGTACTTACTACCTTACCTACTAGTAGGTAGTTTTAGTAGATAATTTGAGTTTGATTTATTTAATTATGATTTAACGAGTTCGGTCTTTAGCTATTTTACCTACCTATAATATAATATTATGATGTTAATGTAATCACAATGCAAAGTGTCTTAAATTGATTAACTTACCCCCATAGTTTATGTACTTATCGATTAAATAGTACATAATAATGCTATACTGTGATTATACGATGTAATGCTATATGAAATCACAAACTACTTACTACTACTACACGCTTTAAGGAAGGAAGTGTCTCGATGGTTTACTTTATATGTAAGTTCTACTATTATGTATACAATAGTACATATATTATTATTTCCTATCATTTTCGTACCACATATACCTAATTTACGTGCTTACTACTAAAATCACTTTATTTTTATTTAAATTCGAAATTACTTCCGTCATAATTCTCATGTCTAATTTTATTGATGTGTACTGTTTACTTTTGTATGATTTAGGTAAGAAAATAAGCTTACAAAGGTTTGCACATCTATAGTGAAGTAATGTATCATGCCTAATTATTTCAACCTTTATCACTTTCCTATTTCCGATGTCCCGTTACCCAGAGTCCTTTCAGAAATGGATACCTTCACAGTAATCCTTAAAATCCTTACTTGTTCCAATTGAACAAGCCATCTATGTTAATTATCAATCACAATCCAAATATTGTCATCTCCAATACGAACAAATCCAAAAATGTCGTCTTACCTCGATGTTTTTCTGTAGTAAGTCGACAAGCATTTCAAAAGAGTCGTACAAATACTCTTATCAAAGTCTTACAATCAAATCTAATCAGACAGGATTTATTAATATGATGGATTCAATACTACTTGAATTGTCTATTAACATAAAACTGTTTTGTTCTTTGTATTTATCTGGCTGATATTTCTAATTATAACAGGACTTACAAAACTGTTGAGTCTTGGTTTTAAGTACAGCCAATATCAAAGTCCTTCCTATAGTGCATGATGTTGTTATCATCCAACATCGTGTCTCCAGGCTGGCCACATTTTTTAAAATTCAATTAAAAATTTTAAGAATATCTCTTGGTAGTGTAAGGTAAAAATGTACTAACAAGTTTCAAGTCCTTGAAAAGTCTGTGTAAATTATCATGATAATCTAGTAGTATTGGATCCTATTTAAATATGTATGTTATCTTGGCTCGTTAGGGTTTGGATTTGTTTCATTTGAGAGCGACGATCCAGTGGAAAGATTAGTTGCTGAACACTTTGTCAACCTTAATGGGAAGCAGGTATTGCTATTTGCACGGGCTAAGTACCCCTTCACCTTTTCTCCTATAACTTCATATTTATCACAACTCAAATAATTTTACGATCGAGGCCTTATACTCTTGTCATATTTGTAATGCCATCATTATGATTATAATATTATTGTGGATACTGTGATTACCGTTAAGATAAATAAGAGTAGTGTCTTAAGAAGGCTATTCACGAAGGCTTCATTTATGTCTTGATCGTTATTATTATCTTCATCCAGGGATGGCCACAAAGGGGCTCAAAACCGCCAGACCGGGTCAGCCTATATATTGTCTTTCTAAAGTCATTTTATTAGGTAGTTATTTGAAATGTATAATATCAGGAAATGAGGAATAACAAACAGACAGAAAATTAGTGGTTTACCATTTGTACCTCTAGTTCTGTTTGCTTGCTTGTAATATTTTTCTTTAAGTAACTGAAAGAATTATTTAATAATTTTTACATCATGTTAACTAGAGTTTAGTAAAGCTTTGCAAATACAAATGTAACTAGTTTTTGTACAGTATACTAAACGCTATGCTATGGAGGTCACAAACTTTGATCACATTTTAGGAACATTGGGACATACAAAGTTTGTGAAGCCTCCAACGGAAAACTTTTGAGCTGCCTTGGCCATTCCTGTTTACAGCGTGAACTACACTAGAGAAAAATGATTACCTATGTAGATAACTGTTAAATAAAGGGTAACTCGTGTATACATTTACTGTATAGAATCTGAGTAATTATTGAAACCTTTAGGATTCGGTTTGAACTGACGACTGTCAGAGGCGCCTAGGCATGTTTATTGTTAGTTCTACTGTTAATTAACTGAAATGTAGACGATAATAACGATTATTGCTTTTATTACAAATACTATTTATTTATCGGAAAGTATAAAATTCGCTTGAACTAAGATAAATATTAATTTGATTAAGTAATATTTAAATATTTATGTACACTATAAATATTACTACTGTAAAGATAAGTAAGTCTTCATAGAGGAAACGGATTCACACTTAACGTTTAACAAGTATCTTAATAAGTGTACTGCTATGATTGTTACTGTAAAGAAAAGCTTCGAATAATGCTACTCATTATCAGTTAAGGCCTTGTTGTAAGATTAGTTAGTGATGATCCTGATAGCCTTATCATTATTCTCTTAGAATTAATGTTAAGGTTACCAATAATAATATAAAGTTGAAAGTTGCTGAATGTCTCAATTAACTGGATATGGTGCTTTTTCTAGGTTGAGATCAAGCGAGCAGAGCCACGCGATGGACGAGGTGGTGGCATGGGAAGACAGTCTGGATGGGGTGCCATGGTTAGTGATGTAATTCCCTTTTGTTGTTCTTTTACAAACATTTGTAGTTGTAGTACAAACATAATACTTTATTTTAAAATTAACATGTGTTGTGTGACCATGCTGATTTTTTACAATTAGTTTTTGAGTGAGTTTTCTTAACGACTAACTATTTGTAATTACAGATGGGGAATCCAATGGGTCACATGGGACCACCCGGAGGAATGATGCAAGGCTACCAAGGCTGGGGAACCCCTCCTCAACAGTCTGGGTACCCACCTCAAGGATACAACCCTGGTGGTGGTCAAAGCTACCAAGGGTGGGGAGCTGCACAAGCAACCCAAGGACAGCAAATGCCTCAGTGGGGCAGCTATGGAGGGACTCCTCAGCAGAGCTACGGCTACGGTGAGCGGGCCAATACTCTGTACAATAATTCTAGTAGATACAACTAAAGTAGGTGACAACAACCCAGACAAACCAACAAATCATAAAGTTATACATGAATTATTATTATTAACCTACTATAATCCTAATCGTAGGACCTCATGCTATAGAGATTTTAGCATTTGCTTTTTAAATGTAAGCAAGTTTGTGGCCACTGTATTTAAAATGGTTGGCCATCTCACTCCTTTCTTATTGTTAAGTTAACGGCCAACTCTCCATAGCATGAGGTCCCTTGCTCCTAACTACTACTACTATGATACTACAATTCTAATAACTCTTACCACTTACACTATATTGTGTCAAAACATTTGATCCCTTTACTCATAATTGATGAATGATAGTTGTTTAAATTATTATTATTATCATTATTATTATTATCGTTATTATTATTATTATCATTATTATAAATATATCGATTACTTATTGATTGACTTTGTTCTTCTCTGATTGTGCATTTTTATGGAGGATTAAAACGTGCGGCTCCCAGTTTTTGGGACGTTTTTGGTTCAAAAACAACTTGTTTATTGACTGATTTATTGATTTGCTTGCATTTTGCCACAGTATTCCATTTCATTCATTTGTTCGTTTGGGGTATCCATTGAGTTGAGGGGATCAGATGTTTTGTCGTAGGCTACATATCGTAATAAGTCATAAATATCCCAATACAAGTAGATTTGGCTTCATATTTAGTTTCATAATATTATGTAAGTAATATGATATGGTGGTAATTACTTCAGTTACAGAAGCAGAATTCAAAATAGAAATCCAACCTTTGACCCTTTCAACTTTAGAAAGTTAATTAACGTTCCCAGTATATAATAATACTTGCAAATTAATTTTTATTGACCAAACAAAACCTAAACCAGGTAGTACAACCTTTACTCCCGACGTACATACTCACAAACTATTCCTAAACTACCTACTTGAAAACCTCACTGAATAGGAGAGCGCATAGAGGATTGTGATATTATGATAAATATAGTATTTAGCTACATTACTTTTACTGTACCTTACGTACCTAGTGTAAATTCTAAAGATAAGTTCCTTACTCCATTCCATAGTTGTAAGGCATGTCGGAGCCACTAATTTTAGTTCTTATTATAAGTTGCAGTTTACGTACTCTAAAACCAGATACTACTTTCGTAGTTTCTAGTCTGTACATGTACCCGTTATGTTTATTAATAGACAACACTATGTCGTACTGTCGTAGTATGATTTCTAGTTACATAAAACTCTGATTCTGCTACACAGTGAATGTATTGAGATACAAAAATTATCTTTAGGTGTACAGGAACAGTCCCACAGCAGTATTATTTTCGTAGTATTTTTTGTCTTAACAGAATAGTAGTAGATAAGAGTTATTAATGGCTATTAGACTTTAGTGCATGGATGCATACGTGCATGCACTACGTGCTTACATTGGTTAAACTTGTTTTGTCGTTTTATATTTTGCTGTGAGATGAAGGTAAGCTGTAACTGTGTATGTACGCCAAGCAGACTCAAAGATTAACCTACGCAATTAGATTTTCTATGAAAAAGAATTTCATCCCATTTTTAAGAGTTATGTAACTACATGGAATTATAAATGATGATTTTGATGATGACAGTATCGTGTAATTGTATGGTTTAGTCTTTAGTTTAGTTCCCTTATTATATGAGATGGGATATTTGGCTCCAACTTCTGTCTGTTTTATCGTGTGATGATTTTATTATCCTTGACTGTTGTTGCTATATGTATTTATGCGTTCATGTTGAATTTTATTTTGGCGATTTTTAGCTTACTGCATTTTTACAATGTGTGTAAGCCGAATTGCAGAATCACACGATCCGAAAGACGAAGTTTTTAAAATTACGACATCATTTCTATACTAAACTATGAAGCTTAATATAACTACAAGTACAGTAGTCGGTAGTAATAAATTATAACTTTAGTGTATACTAAATTACGATGATACAATAATGATAATACACCTAACCCGGTAACACGTAGTGGAGATTATACACTAAAAAGAGTTACTTTTACATATTACAACTTCTAATAATTAACTTGTAAGTTAATGTCATTTTATGGTTACAGTTAGTAGTAAATACCTAACGTAGATATCTAATTGTGTGGCTAACACTCACGGAATATCGGTCCCCTTTGAGCTAGGTTCATTTTTTAACTTTTTATACGTTCAAGTCCATTTTAGTTTTGCGGCTAGGTACTGATTAATTTCTAAGTACTAAAAGTAGTAGGAGGTTGGTTGTTATTAAAAGGAGACAGTAGATGTGGACAACTAAAAAGAAATCGTACGTAGGTACTGTGTATAATGAGTTCCAAAAATTGATGATGGGATGCTACAGGTACAACTCCTCAGAGTAGTTACGGAGCTAATTGGAACTACACTATGGGTCAAAATGGGCAAAGCGGTGGAGCAACCCCACAAGGGGCAGACTTGTATGGGCGTCAAGGGACGACGCCGACTGCAGCTCCTGGAACACCAGCTGCTCCAACACCACAAAAACCTGCTTCCAATTATCCCTACTCCACTCCTCAACCTCAGTACGGTTCTTCGGCTGGATACACTCATACACAGGCTCCTCAAGACACCACCACGGGTGCCTATGGACCATCTCGTGCTTACGGTCAGACTCCAATTCAACTACGACAAAAAACAATGAAATACTAAAAAACATCCACCTGAGGAGAATCAAATGTTCCACGCGACCCACAGCGACGTTTTCACTAAAAACAATTTGATTATGAATGGCACTACTACACTCTGTCTGTGCAGTATTTGAATTAATTGTTATATAAATTCCAATCCCGAATTCTCCAAATGAATTATTTTTCTTCTCCCTGTAAATACTTTCGACATCAGACAATTTTATTGCATTCTGTTCGGTATTTACGTGACCTCTCCGCAAGTTTTTTTTTCGTTTTTAATGTTTTCATACACAAACTGCCTTTATTATGCCGCACCTCGTGCTCGCCGTGTCTCTAGAAGCCTTGCCTTGTTCAACAGAGTACCCATCCTCCTGTGTCATCTCTCTGTGGCTGTTGGCTACGCTACTCACTACTTACTGCGTGGTGACTCCCTTTCCTTGGTTGTTCTTGTTAGTTTAGAAATTATTGTCAAATGTATCATAATAATATTTTCTGTCAGCTTGTTGGTGAGCTAATTTACTGAAAATAGCTTAACCCTGTGTTGGTATTCTGCAGTTTGATGGAGTAATGGTTTGGTTTAGCTTTGTTGCACTCAAAATACTCACGAAGCTCAACTTCGAGCCTAATAGTTACTTTTGTAGCTCCTTATTAATGTAAGGTTGTTGATTTTACTGTCATTGAATATCGGAATGGTTTTTTGTGGTCTGCTGGAATCTTTAGTCTACTTACAATACAAAATAGAATAGTTTTCACATAATATTTATTATTTTTGTGTCTGTACTGTAGTAATGTTTTGCCTTGCCAATTTTTACAAATTAGCCTTCCGCCTTTGTGGTACTTGTTACGTTACGTTACGTGTTTCGTTACATACATAATACGATATTAAGGTTATGCCTTTATTCAGTGTGCATGTTGTCAGCAAGTTGTAGTGGGAGTGTGTACTACTTACAATTATTAATTAATAACAGCCGTATACTCCGTTAACGATAGTGTTATGATTTTATGGTACTTTTACGTGAATATGGCTACTTTTAAGTAAGCTCAACTTAAAATGGGGGATATATTGCTTGACATAGAATATTAATAACTATAATTAATCTGTAGTGAATAATTTTAAGTTAATCATAAGTAATTTAGTTAAGAAACTTGTCCTCTGATGCGCTCTTGAATCAAACAGGAGTATAATCATAAATAGTTAAGTTTAGCATAACAAATAGAATTTTTAACATTGAGATTGAATTGAAAAAAAAAATTAAAATGCGAAATTCAGCCAAGTTGCAAAAGCAAAGAGCTCTTACCTATTGAAATTAGTCTTTAGTGTATACAACTATAATAATAATACATTACTTAAGTAAATATAAGTAAAATACTAGTCTTTACACCTAGGTTATTTTGAACTACTATCTATATGGTTTAGAATTTGCTCGAACTAATCAATAAGACTAAGGAATGATTGTTCGTTCTATGCACGACGGATATTTTTCAATTAGTTGTTTAGCTGTAATAATCTTTAGTCTCTCAGGTACTATAAACAACGTGCCGCTAAAATTATATTATACGTTAGGTTTATTAAATAATCGGGTAGTGTAACTCTAAAT
The DNA here is from genome assembly GCA_019776165.1 of Pogonognathellus flavescens. Classification (NCBI taxonomy): domain Eukaryota; kingdom Metazoa; phylum Arthropoda; class Collembola; order Entomobryomorpha; family Tomoceridae; genus Pogonognathellus; species Pogonognathellus flavescens. Next base: position 24,592 of record JABASD010000374.1, read on the forward strand.
TTTGATACGATAATATTAATTAATGTGATAAAGTGTAATTAAGAGATTAAGGATTTGCATTTCGTGTGCACGCTTAATTACTTCTCTATATAGTGTAATGTAAATGTTTCGTAAAGTACTGTAGCTCGTATGGTATGTTTAGAATAGAATATGAATAAAATTATTAGTTTATGAACCAAATAAATTCCTTGAATGATTGGTGGGGTAAATGTGTGCAGCTGAAATTTCCGGTGCTCTGATATTTTACATAGAGACCCCTTGGAGGTTTTGGACTGGAATTTAGAAAATTTGACGCTGTGGCTTAATGTGGCTTCTCAGGTCAAATATTTTCAGACTAACTTTGCCACGTACTTTGCATCTCACTAAATGTTTTCGTTTGCTTTTTGAGAATATTAATAGCATAATTGAATAGTTTAGTTCAGATATTTCTATCTGGCAAAGTTAGTTTGGAAATATGACTGTGTGTATGTGCACTGGTGGGAACGGAAGGACTTTTTGACTAAACATTTGTTTTGTGTTGTTCTACAGCTGCAGCTGGAGCTACGACCGGTTATGGAACAGCTGAAGCAACTGCAGCCGGCAGTTATGGCGGACCTGGACCACAACGTGGTGGCAGTTATTCAGCGCCTGGTCAAGCGTCCAGCTACCATCCGTACAGAAGAATGTAAACTAAACTCATTAGCAGACCACCACATGAATACACCTACAATTAAGTCTTTTTCACGGTGAACAGTACTATAGTTTGTTCTGAAAACGCATGCCCGTTCATATGATGTTATATTTAACACTCTTAATTACTATTAATATAACATATAGAATAAAGATGAAAATACGTCGATAAGATTAATCTAATAAGGAAATAAACCCTAATTTGTGTAGATATCCTTCCTATCTTTGATTTAAACCAATGACTGCCGTTTTCCTTGTTTTTGTCGTTCGTTTATTATGTGCTAGATATTTGTTAGACTAGTAGATCATAGATCGTCTACATAAATAAGCGTAGGTACATAAATAGTTCGTAAACACAAACTAAATATTATCAAGAACCAAAATATCATTAAGATTTAATTTTAGCGATTAATCTTATTATTTACCATCCTATATAACTCTCCATAATATATTATAAGACCTTTGTGGTGGTTTTGTGACCATGGTCATTATTTGATGATCTTATTAAAAAACAATGAATGTATAAAGGATACGATCGAAACTCACAAGCTAAACTCGTTTTTAGTATGTGGTAGATAAACTGAAAGGGAAGTAAGTTTACTGTAAATACAATATTCTGATTAGAAGTGTGTCACAAAAGTAACTAGACCGGGTTTTAGCGTTTAACTAGATATATTTTTTCTATTAATGACAATGAAACATAAATATTGACAAGTAAAAGAGCCAATACTAATAATAGTAGTAAGTGTGGGATTATTCACCATTAGTTTCCAGTGTATCGTTTATAGTTATACATAAATAAATAAAACAGGATAAGTAATAAAGTGAGACTACTCTCGCAGCTTTGGTGATGATTTGAGATTTCTGAGGAAAACTTGGTCACTACAATAAGATGCATCACAATCAGATGTTTAGTCACTTGTTACGGTTTACATTACAGATTAGGGAAGTAAATTAAGGATGTACAGAAGTACAATAATATCATTAATCGTCGAGAGTTGCCTTTACTTTCGGATATCAGGGATCCTTTTTCCATTGTTGACTAATAATTACATGCCTTGTCCCAAAGTTTTATTGCATCCGCCATGCCTTTACATGACATTAGTACTGTTGTAAGTATAATAAGTGTTTTTATTTATTAGTTTCATCGGTTTAAGAAATTTTTGTCTTTTGCCTTTATGTGAGTGCATAAAGGGTTTAATTTGTATACCTGTATAGACGTCTTTTATATAGCATGTGCTAGTAATTCTACACGTATTAATTAATTACCCCCAATAATAGAGAACTTAATTTATCTATGCAAATGTAGGAATTAATATTGCTCTTATTTGTAATTTTACAACAACCTCATACGTTTTGGTGCCATTGCTGAAAAATACTAACTAAAAATTATGTATCAAGGTACAAAACATTTGTGGGCTGAATATTATGTAGGACTATAAATTCTAAGCTCTTTAAAAATTACGGTCTAGTTTCTTTTGTGACAAAACTTGCATAACATAAACATACATGACTTGACTTGTACTAAAAAATGCATCCACGACACTTCTATAAAACGTGGAAGCATCCAAGTCAATTTAAAAACTGCAATTTTTCAGTAGTAAATAAGTAGCAATGGTAAAAACTTAGTAAGTAGGTAATAAAGTAAAATGTGTAAGGTAGAGTATAAGTAATCACTTGTAGAGACTGTAGGGTGAGATTTCAATTGTAAACCAAATTACCTTGAGCCAGTCAGTCAACTGTTAGCAACTAAATGCACCCTCGCTCGCTTCGACGAAATTATTACAGTCAGGCGAAGCGAAGAAGTAAGTCGTAAGATAATATTAGAAAATCATCGTTATGCTTATTAATTATTAATTACTCTTAAAATAAACATGAATTTGTTGTAATTGTAATGATACGAAAATGTCAGGAGTCTGACTCAAATCTTAATTTTGTTAATTATTATTGTATTTGTATTTTTGGGACTTTTAGACTTTATCTGTCCTCAACCTCTCTGATAAAGTGTAATGTTAAAAGTAATATGAATGAACACAAAGAAACAACCAATCATGATTACTCTAATTATTAATTATGCATACAACTTTAAATGTATCTAACAATATTGCGACGATTACTTTACTGATGCAAGCACCATTATTACATTACTGCTATTATTACTCTTATATAATGTTACTCTACTACTAAACTATAAATACATGGACTACTACTGATAGTTTTGCCTATTTATTAATTAGCTATGTAAATATTATACACAAATTAATGTAACTTTGAACTTGAAACCGATGTTACTTGTGGTTTGCTTTGCTACACTTAAGATTTTGTTTTGTGCTAATGCTACACTTAATAAGTACAGTTAAATAAATAAAAATAATTACTATAAACGATAAGTAAGTCTTATGCATAGATGATCCGTAATAATTAAACTCATATAAATAGTTCGTTCATAAAAATAATTACTTTAGTAAATTCTTAAAGTATTATTAATTATTCAAGTAAATTTTTAATAGTATTTGCAAAATCTTAATCTACTTAGTGCTAAATAAGAATTTGAGAGTGCTGACGATATTTTGTTACCAAGTAATTTAGCCGTAACCGCCACCTAAAGTACTACTAATTAAATATCATAGGTCATATCAGTTTACTCTTACTTAATTAGTGGTGTAGAATTTTCAATACTATTACTACTACTACTACTACTACTACACACAACCCTAAACGAGGAATTTGAAGTATGAGATTTTAAATGTCAATAAAAATTGCAAAAATCAATAATGAAAATGTTTCATTCATTGGTGAAGTTTTATTTTTTATTACGTTACCTTTAGTTAATAATAATGCAATATTTATTATCAGCACGGTCTACTCTACGAGTACTTATAATATTGACTTAGATTTCCAAGGTACATTCATCAGGAAATTGTAAATTAAACATACATAATGCATATAATGAATATTTATTACTTATTATTGTATTGTGTATACGGGATGCATAAAAATATACAGAGTTATATGCAAAGCGACCTTAAATACACAAAAATTCGTGTGAACTTGGATTTAACTGTCTAACTTAAGTGTAACTATAAAATACAGCGTACTGCTAGTAAACGCGTTTCATGTAGTAAAATAATAACTCAAAATGTAAATACAGTTTATCAAAAGAGATAAAAACATCAGTTTCTAAAAAATAACCCTTTGTGGGCAACTAATTTTGAATTTTGCTCAAATTGTAAAATATCGTATGTGCATTTAATTTTTAATTCATCATCCAAGAGTCCATGTCGTTTAAAATAGCTCGAAGTTTTTCCGAAGGCTTCTCATCTGGATCCGAGGAAGGAATCAGACTTTTCTTTTTGTACTCTTGAGGGTACACTCTGGGACCACCAGACATGTGATTTGGCTTCTCGTATGTCCCATAAAATATTATTTCTGCATCACCCATTTGGCCTTGATGCTCTCTATCACCGGTCTGCCAATAGTAGCACCAAATAAAGTTAACTTCCAATAAAATGCATAGTGGTACTTACAGAATGTACATTATACACAGTAATACTTATAATTTTATATATAGAGAGTTTTTATTATGGTATTGTCTTGATTGTCTTACAGAATCTGTTAAATTCAATTTCCATGTCCCGAATGGATTTTCTCCCCATGTGTGAACAGAAATGAATGGCCAATTAGAAAACCCTGTTGCGGACTTATCTCGATTTCTTGGAAACAGTAATCGAGTTCTGGTTCCTGTGAAAAAGGTAATAATGTTAAAAACATTTGTCTAATGTGCCGAACTACTTATCTAGTATAACTAATCTATATAGGATATCCAAAAGATCATATCAAAAATCATTCTGATCCAAAGCATAGAAGATATCAGTAGAGTGACTCAAAATGAATTGTATGTGAACTTTGCTTGAACTCATGGCAAGTATTTTATACACTACGTTTTCTAACATATATCCATTAATCATTAGCCATCCTCACCTACAAAAATATTCAAATTAATTCTTAGATTCGACTTGTTGAAATTTTCAGCGAGAAGCTAATAAAGCAATATTCAATAATAATATATTATATTCACAAAAATGTTCCTATCAATATAATAGAAATGCTTTTCTTTATATAGAACTGGGTTGGCATTAATTGAAACTTTGTTAAATCTATCTGCTCCTGATTGTCCTAAAACAATTCATGATACCTGAAACCGGGGAAGAACAAGCTTAACTTTTTAAGCAGGTCATTTTAAAACCATAGGTACTTTTGCAAGTGACTTTCTCCATTATAGCTCGGCTTCGTAATTTTTAAGTACTAATTACAGATATTTGCAGAAATTCTTCTGATATATTATATATACCTTCAGTACATCTCCATTTCGGTACGTGGGTAGTACAATGAGACTAAATATAATAATGTGCTAACTTTGGCTTCTTAGGTGTAGGGATTGCTTTTAAGAAGTGACAAACATGGGGTTCGCATTTCAGTTTTTCACCATCATGATTATGTAATCATGATGGTATTGGCATTATCATTATGTAGGTTTACGCAATTGGCTGGATTCCTTCATAAGAGTAATGCTAGATTTTTAGCTTTTTGATAATATTTGCTAATAAGACATCAGGAAATGTAAGGTAACGTTCTCAGTTACTACAACTGCGTCACACAACGTTCTTCTGCGAATTGGTCGTAAGAAGTACAAAGAAATTCATTACACTCTCTTAGAAACGTATCTGCTCCATGTAAACGCAACAAAAGGTGAATTAGTGAAGTGAAAGGTAGAAAGAAAGCCTTGTACTTTCACTGCACTTTTAATCGTGAACGTATATAATGCAAGAAAGGACACATACGCAAGAAATACTTTACCTTGAAGAACAACAAAAAGAAGTCAGAGCCAAGGTATATTGGTCGACGACAGGGACAGGACAGTGAACTAGAAACTAGAGGTTGTTGGATGAAGAGGGAATTTTAGCAGGGGAGACGCATAAGTAAAACAAATGGGCAATGATAAAAAGAAAACCTTGAGGGGACGTGAGGTCGATTTGCAGAGCTCCTCTAGAACTGTACTGGACAGTTGTGATCACTTCCACGTGTTCCAAAAAGTTGATTTCATTTGGAGTGCCTCGACATGCGTTACTGATGAATTCCACTATTTTCGGCTCCGATGGGTCAATCACCTTCAAAGGTCTACACACACAGCACAAGTAAGTAAAAAACTCAGTTAAGAGTTAAGACCAAAAGAATTATTTTTTATTCAATTACTCCACAAAGTTTAGTTTGTCTGACTACGTATTTTCACTTCCCCCTTACGCTTTTGCTTCAAGCAAAATCTACAACCAGACACAGACAGCATCACATAAATTCACACACTTTTACTTTGTGTTTGTAACTTCATAGAACCCTTTGTAAATCTGCGACATGCGAATCTTCCAAAATATGTGTGTGGGTGGTGCATTATCTTTCTATTTCTCTTAACAAGACAATTTTATATTGAATGTCTCATATTTCCCAAATATGAGACATTCCTGAATTTCTAAGCAATTAGTATGTGCTTCAATGCTCCGTGTTGCAATTAAACTATTCTAAACTCTGTAAGATTATATTGGATTTCTCCGTAAAACAATTAGGTAAGTTACTTTGCTTTGAATGCATAAAATTATCTCCAGTGTACGTTTACAGGTTTTGCACATGACTATACTACACTTGCATAGCTAACAATATTAGTGTAAGTGTAAGTAATCTATTCATCGTGTCAAGCACTTCAACATAAACTGCAAACACTTTCGTAGAATCGCTGAGAAATTCTGTGTACATAATTAAGTTTATTGCATCAAAATGTAAACTTGGTGTTCAAAGATGCTCATTACAAGTTCATAATTATCACTTTCACTGCCAAGACTCCGTTAGTAACAGTACACATACTAATTGTTGTGCAAGTTATAGTGGTACAAGTTTAAATACAGAAAATATGAGCAATTTCCCGTGTTCTACAAAATTAAATGTACACGTACAGATGTACATGATCTAATATTTATGTAGAAATTAATAGCAGCTAACTATATATGAATGTCAAGAAAACAAAAAGCATTCATGCTGCGATTCCCAGAAATGAAAGCAAATTGTTTGAGTCTAATTTCTAATGTCGTGGATGAAACTAACATATTTTAAGAACTGAATTTATAACTATATAGCGCATCTTGTGTGAGTGGTATGATTTTCCATCTGCATTCTGCAAGGCCGTTACAATTGCAACCGACCGAATAAAATCGGCACCATTTATTCTAGCATATACCAATCACATCAACTCACATACCTGCGTGTATTGTGGCTTAATTCAATCTTTTTTATATCTATTGTGTATCTAGTACCACAAACCTATACTATACAGTTGCATTTCGTCATTTTCTACCAGTTTGATCAAACAGATAGGTTACCTGTTACCTATACTAAGATTATTGATTCGTTTTTAGTTTAGTACAGCTAATTGGTGCAGTTAATAAAAGATTGAACTTACATTTCACTCGATTTGATTCGACATATTCTCTGTTGTGGAACTGTAGTCCAATTAAGGCCTGTAGTAACCATTCCATAAGCGTCCATTAGACCGAATCCGAAACGAGAATTGAAGTGAAAACCCACTGCATTGACTTTCCATCCCGGATTATCAATTAATGGACCAGGCTGTGATGTCCACACCACTAAATGTTGCACGTCTCTCCAGGTTAACTTGGGGCTGCAAGAGTGCAAGAGTCAAGGTTAAAATACATTCTATCAAAATATTAGTAATATCATCTCATCGGCTTTCCCTGAGCCCATTTCTTCATATGCATCCCTATGTGATGGCTGCTAAATAATGCACTGATATAAACTTATCCGATTATCGCCATACACCGTACACTCCCCTATGTATTCAACTATCCCAAAAAAATAATCAAATCTATAACTATAACTACACTACTGCCGTTTTATTCGCCGTATTCTAGAACAGCCAGAATTCTAGCACAAAATCATATTGATTTTTCATGAAGAAATGGACTTACTTGGCATTCCAATACTAATGCAACGATCCCAGCTGCCAAAGGTGCAGAAGCCGATGTGCCAGTATGACTAGTGGTGCAGTCGTTTTTCCAATCCGTGGTTGCCTTTAAGAATAAGACTTTTAGTATAGATCTTTATTGTATTATTGGTATATATGTACATGCATAAAGCTATCTACACATATAGTATAAGGCTATTTGCTTACAATTTTTTGGTCAGTGTACGCTCCGCTTGAATATGTCACTGCCATGGTAGACGGGCATTTTTCTCCATACCATGGAAAATTTCCGGATTCAGATGCACTTCCTATCGACAATGTGAACACATTGGAGGCATATCCGTCACAACTGCAACAATCTCCTTTAGCACCGCCATTTCCAGATGCCCATACAAAAATTGTACCTAACCCATTGCGACCCTGTCAAAACATATGAATTTTCAGGAATATTAATTCCTTTTCTTTACACGTACAAATGAACGATAGTCAAAATAATATAGCGCGTGTACGCTAACTTACTTTTGTTGCTCCATTTATCATAGCTTCTTGTGCTAAACGACCAGGACCTTCCATAGTCTCCCCGTCATCACTGGGACCCCATGAGGCAGAGTAAACGTGCACAAGGTCAGCAGCATAACTTAAAGCTTGTCCTTCTACTCGATCACTCACTGGACCATCCAACATTCGGACACCTAAATATTTTGAAATATGGACCAACATTTACAATACTCAATTTTGTAATTGACAATAATCATATTACCACAATTTATTTTATGCCAACTTGAGTCATTGTAATGCATAAGGAAATGCTAATACTACCTATTTACTAAAAAAATATGTTGCTGTATGTAAGTCATGAATCTTTGTTGTATGCGTCTGTAATTACAACGTGAGGAGGTAAGTCAGCGTACGTGCTTTTACATCAAAATGCAATTCGCACGTTTGCATACGCAATTTATGTTTGATGGCACGTGTCTGTATAGTCTGTATACTTTTTCATAGGTATTATTACTACAGCATAGCAATTCTTAAGAATTTAGTAGTTTGATTTTCATAAACGAAAATTCCTACTTCCCAAATATTCGCATTCTCATTCTCAAAATCGGTAATACTACGAAAAGAAGCGCACAACAGGAAACTAATTTTGTCATGCTCAGCCATGTGTTTGCATATTATACTTAATGTTAGCTTAATTAATTAATTTGTTTCATTGTGTTGTAAATTGTTTTGAAAGGTCGTCTCTTGTCAAGGCAAGTCAAACAAGCTACAAAGCATTTCATGAGACCTTTTGTTGACTATTTCTTTCATTCGAATGAATTACTATTTCCTTCTTACAATAAACATAATGAGATAAAGCGAACTAGTGGAATCTGGTGTACTATGCACTTATATCCAGTCACAACGTCAATATTTAAACCGCTCTCTTCAACGTGCCAGAGTGTCATTTTACTTCCCTCATGTCTCTCATGGGGGGTCGGTTCTGATAGACTTTAACTCTACTCTTGTGAACTTATAATATATAATGCACGCAATGAACGTATAAATATACTGACTGAAATTAACTGTAAGTGCCTCAGTATATAATTATATATATTGGTTATTGTCTCGTCAAAACCACTCATTTAGCTACTGCAACCGAATCGTAGCCAATTAAAATTACTCCAAGCCTTTATTATTGCTCTTCCAGCTAGTGCATACTGCCAGTCTCGTGTACTATAAAAAGGCAGAGAAGAGAGGTACTGTTTAATGTGGAATCTCAAGTTGTGCATGCTGCTACAGGAGATGCAAAGACAACCATGCAAAATGTTCTGTTCAAGTATTCGGTGCATTAAAGGAAACATTATGAGACCGAGCCGTTTTGGTGATGCAAGTCTAATTAACAGGTATCGTGTTACCTATACACACTATGAAATAATATACAGATATAAGCTTGTATATACCCAAGTGAGTCACTACTACACTAACAATTTATATTAGCCTCATGCTAATGAACAGTTCCAAGTATTTAAAACAGTACAGGGATGTAGATGGAACGCAGTCGCGAGGCTGTAGATATGTTAATTCTAAATTGCATTGTGCTTATAATTTGACTAGAAAGAGACTTTCAATAGCACAGGACAAAAATATTCGGTTACGTTTTCCTGGCAATTCAAGTTCCTTACACGTGCTAATGATTATGGTAATTCAACTCCACGAAAATAATTCAAATGCCATAGGAAATCTACTATCAAATTCGTTTTAGCATAGTAAATTGTTATGTAAGCTAGTAAGTAGTCGAAATTTAGTAAATTTTAAATATCATTTGGGGTAGGGATAAGCTAACTTACATTTTAAGAATCACGTCAATACTTCCTGTTTTTCGCTTTTATGTTTTAATGGATTAAGTACCTATCTCTAATAGTTTAGATAATTTACTGTGAATAAAACACCCATAGTTCAATTTATTGATTGAAATTCCCTGCTAAGAATGAATAAACTTGCTGCTTATATGTAGAACTGAATGATTACGGTTTGCTTTCACTTCTGGCTTTTGTTTCTCACGAATAGATTATTTCACTGTTTGCCCTAAAGAGTAATTCCAGGAATTTTATTCAGAATTACTCACCTATATTAATCAACTGTAAAATGAAATGAATGTTATCGTGCAAAATTAATTAAGGTATTATATTACTACTGCCCTGGTATTGACTGTAATGTATGAATGTACAGATATGCGCATAAGATATATCATATATAGTACGTGTGTCGTAAGTATGGTAAAGAATGCTACATAACATATTCAATCGACTTATAATAATTAGAGTTGCAGGTTCAAAATTTTCATCGTTTCCGATTTCCATCTTATATGAATATATTATAGTCTACAAGTGAGTGCTAAACTTTTTCTGCAATATAAACCGGTAGGTTAACACTCTATCATTAATTATTAATGCTTATACAAGGGTAGGAATTTAGCTACAAGGGCTACCAGAGTGAAAACTGCATCTAGGTATTATTATCTCCAGCATGGATATATTTTATATCAAAATCTCACCTCCAATTTTAGCATCATATGCAATCCCCACTCCACATTTGGAGTTGTTAGCTTTCATGGCTACTTCACCAGCACACCGAGTTCCGTGGGCGTTGTTAATTTTTCCATCATAATGTGGCATTGGATCATCATCAGCATCATTTAAATCTCCACTTATTTTAGGATTCTAGTAAGAGAGCACAATTCAACATAAATTAGGAACTATAATTAGTTTTGTATAATTGGGTAAAGTACTATATCTGTTGGGCTTTCCTAACTAAGAATAAGCTTCATGAAAATTAGAATGATATATAATTGGGGCTTACATAGTTGTCTTTCAAATCATCGTGTGTATGCTCAAGACCATCATCCAAAATGACGACGTTGATATTCTTACCGGTAATACCCATTTTAAACACAGGGAGAATATTCAGGTCAAGTCGTGGCAAACTTCGCCGTGTTCGTGTGTCTTGCTAAGAAGGACAAAATAAATGCATATTGCACACAATAAATGTTTTTGTAAAACCGTAGGATAAACTTTTTGCACCAAATTAACTAAAAATGAGGCTATGGCTAGTAAAGTATACTTAAATACGTACGTATATTATATGTTACTAAAATATTAAAAAGCTGTTTAGTGAAAAAAATGAGTAAATATGACCTCTCAAGTTTAGCCTTAATAAGATTTATAGCAGCTTATTTAAATGCACTGCCATTTCTGAATACCTACTCGATTAATGTACTATTAATAATATTAAAACATTGCACTTAATCATTAGATAATGTGCATTTTACAAAGTTTGTATGAGATGAATTATTTGTATGAGGCAATATATTGCACCAAGCTATCAAAAAATGTCGATAAAATATTTGTGCAAGCATTCTCCATGTAGAATTGGTTTGGACTTCTTGGCATAATTATTTTAGGTTTATGATTCTGGAAATGTTTACTTACCATGTACCATTGCTTTTCCCACAGTGGATCGGTAAAGAGAGCTTCGTTGGCATTGAGTAAAGGGTATGGCCTATTACCCAACGTGTTAATGAAATTACTAAAATCGTCTTCACGAAATTTTTCCAGAAGGTCCACAAGGTTCAAATCTCTTTTTTCTCTCAATTTTGAAGTTTGCTGTTCTGCCCAACTGACCTATTCCCCAAGTCATACAAGGTCTTATATTTTATGTGTAGATGCATTTCAATGAGGAAGTTTACATTGCATGGTTAATCTTAAGAAAATAACAGATAAAAATTTTGCATGTAAATGTTACACTCACACATTTATGCGATACAAGTTGTTTGGTTAGTTCACGAGCGTTTCGTTGATGAATTTCAGGGTGATCCAATTTTCGCATGAGGTAAATATTTGGGAAGCCTTTCACCTAAGAAAATGCACAAAGTCATTATTTAACAGCTTGTCCTGTTTCATCTGCAACATTTCCTTTACAGGTATTATGATTTGTCTAAATCGTATCATGATGTACCGTAAGAAACAGAAAGTTTTTTAACTAGTAAAGAAAAACTATTAACTATAAATACTGCGTCTAAACTAAAATACAGTCGTTTGGATGTCCTTCCTGTACTATTTGTACGTATTTCTTACAGGGTGATATTTCTGAGTCACTGTACCTCTCCGAGATTTCGGTATCCACTTTTAGCTGCAACACTATCTGCCGTTTCATTTCCTTCGGGAACTTTGACGAGCCACTCATTTGAATAATGCAGGGCATTATCTTCCCCGTTATGCCCGGCATACAGATTTGTTCTAGCGTCGCCAAAAAATTGGCTTTGTGGTTCAATGTCCCCGTAAAGATTATAAATGATTTTGTCCATTTGCTGGTTGAGTTGTTGGAAGTCTATACTTGCAGCTTGACTCTCATTGATGCTAACAACTGCTGGAAAAACTATTAACACAGTAATAACTAAATACTGCTGTACTAACTTCCAGAATTTTAGCAATCGGAAATTGCAACGTAGAACTGTACTGCTTCGAGACATTTTGCACAAAAAACTCGTTAAAAATTGTATTCTTAAATCAAGAAAAGTTAAAAAGGTAAAAAATCAATGATGCTTCCTAACAATAAGTTACTGAAGAACTGAAAGAGACAATCGTTAGTAAATGGTAAAGGTGAAAAACACAAATTCAGTACTAAGCGATAATTCACAGTTAATCCCTACAAATTTGACTAGAAAGAAGTGAATATGAGAAATGCCCAAAGCTAATAGTAGTAGTAATTCCCCAGCTAGTTAGAATTTGAATGTCTATGCAGCTGACAACAGCGTTCTCAGAAAAGGGATTGATAGCAGCCAAATGAGCTGTGATTTGAAAAGGATTTGCATTACCTGGACTCTAATGTAATCCAATATGGCTTAAAATTAATGATAGTCTCTATATTACAAGAACAACTGTCAAGTTTTCAATTCACATGCATATATGCATATAGACTACATATGTTGGTATACGCCTATATATGTACATATGGGATTACTAATCGAAATAGCTGGCTAGTTGTATGCAATGATCATTAGTAGTAGTCGATAATGCTACTTCACTTTCCTATCATCGACAAGACCGTAGTACGTAAAGTTTCGACATTACCACAGATGTGTATTTAGTGTATGCCAACATCATACTTTTCAGTTTACACTTTACACTATCTAAACAAAACCGACTAGAATTTCATGCACTATGGTAGCCATTCCTAGTTAAAACCGCTTCAGTTACATCGTTGACTGTTACGTACATCTAGTATGACGTAGATATACATGTTTGCACCTATTGTTTGGGACTCATGTAAAATGTACCTACGTAAGTACTACAATATTTTATTAACTTGCTAACACGGGTCAACATCATCGTCATATAAAGCCTAAGCGAAGGTTTTCTCTTTTTATGAGCACAAACAGATTTTCATTCATAGTCTTTGTTTATACTTTACTACACCTGAAATGTGTGCTTTAATAATAGCACAGACATTATCTGCGGTCAAAATAAGCATCAGGCTTTTGTATGATGTGCATAGAGTGATGCGATCACTGGAGTAAAACAAACATGTTGATGTACAGTACATATTGAATTTATTTGTATAGTATGGTGCACACTTGTTATATAAGTATTAGTACCTATACTAGTATAAACACATAATATGCTGATTTCCATATATTGACATTATATTACAAAGATAGTATAATGTCAGCTCGCAGGATATACTTAACAACAATTAAGATGACAGATGATATGTATTAACCGCAAAACATCTGTTGTTTTCTTCGTGGGAGTTTATTATTATTACAGAATTCTAGCTTTCAGTTTAGTTGAAATTATTATACTGTGATAGAATGGACAGAGATAAGCGTTTACATTTTGCATCATTAGTGTTGAATAACTAGAATCGTCAACGCGGTTTATAATAGTGTAGTAATTATGTAAAATGCATCATTTGTAAGATACCATATACTATGCCTACATGGTATGAAATGCAGATATTAATGTTAGTCATCTTTCTTATTTTCTTCGCCTATGTCTCACACTTATACATTATTACAACTAAAACTGTCGTTAGTTGAGTCATTTAAATTTGTAAGAATGAGTTGGGTATACCACTTTTAGGTATACACTATACACCTTCATTTAGCTGACTTTTGTTATACAGGTAATTTTTTCGATGGAATTTCCTTTCTCTTTAAAGGTGACGTAAATATACGGGTAAATCTCAGAATAGAACTAACAACACAAGCAGGCGCCTTTACAAAGAACAGTCTCAAACAAATTCGACTTAAAATGTCCTAAAAATGTTGGTGACCCCAAGCGCGTGGGTAAAACCTCAAATTTGAACAAAAGAGTAACATGCGTCAGTCTAAATGTGGAATTTAAAAAATATTATGATAAGTATGCATTAAATTTATTTATATCTCATATGCGTACTTGGGTAGACACTAAAAGAGTCAAGATGTTGGAGATAATTGTATATCGTCATGTACTCACTCACTATAATTAATGAGAATCTACACACTGTACCCTACCCGCACCTTCACCAACGCATTAAGAATTCAGTCTGTACAAATCTGATTGATGTGGGAGGCGGGCTTGTAAACATTTTAACCAGCAAAGTCTCAGTTAAAACTGGGTGGTTATCTCACAAACACTTTCATCAGAGTTTGATTCAGATTTTATTATCAAGGCTGCGACATGTCAGTCACTCGTTTACAAAGGCAGGTTTTCAGTAGAATTTAGATAGTGTTCTACGTAAACGTTAATTTATTTGTCTTGCTAATGTGCCTGCACATTGTGAGCATAAACCATTGATATTTTGTACGTCTACGTCGGTAATTTACCGAAGTACGTGTTGATCTTACACCTGTGTACAGAATAGTGTTGCAAATTAACACATTATGTACATATCATGTAGGAATATATGCATAAGCAAGACAAACAAGCTGCAGCTCTTTGTTCAAATCAGTTTCCATACTTATAGAAATAATACTAATGTGTTTCCATATGCTTTGATTATTTTGTACACATTTGAAACTTAGTTGATATGATGATTGGTTGGAATAATAATAATAAGTAATTTTTAGTTCCAAGTAACTAATAAACGATTTGCAATGGACTGAACAAGTTTCGTAAAAGTATGATAATTTATATGGGATGTTCATTAAGTTACGATACCTGCAATAGTCGCACTCAATCTGCCACACTTGCATCTATGCATTAAATAATCGACATGAACTATTGAGCATTTTACGGTTATAACACATCTGCGATAATATGCAATAGTAAAATTATTGTAATAAGATAAAATTATTATATTGATTGTAATATGCAATAGTAAAATTATTGTAATAAGATAAAATTATTATATTGATTGTAAGTCGACGCAGCAGTGTATAGAAGAAAATTGTTTAAGTCTTTTGAGTATTATTGAATGTTCGAATTGAAATTGAATTATGCATTTTTCATTTACCCTTCATAACATAAAAACATTTGAATCGCTCACAGACATTAATACTATTACGTATCCTGCTATATCAGAGGAATATTTACAAGCACTGGTACATTATACAAAAAAATTGAATATTTCAGAGGTCATAAAGGAGTTAGCCTAGCCATTTGACACTTTCTTCGAACTGAGCCTTTCGATGGACCTCTGTAATTATCATTATTTATCATTTATCATATTATATTCATTATAATATTGTATGTGAGCCATTATCTCAAGCCGTTCTTGAGTTATCGTGCATACGCACGGGCGGACAGGCACACATAGTATTATCATTTAAGTTTCTTTGTGAAACTTAATAATGTTTAATTTGCATGTAAACCTAGTTTAGTTGTTGTAAACAGATAAATTATTAATTGTGCGTCAAATGGAGGTCACAGTCCACAAATATCAGTTTATCGCTTCGTGCATAAATTGTGGCTGCATTTCGTTTTCAATATATTGAAAACGAGATACAGCCACGATTCGATATTTTATCAATTAATTATCGGAATGTTCTATATTAGGAACTATTACTGCAGTTAGTTGGGTAGATATATTTTTTAGAGTTTGTAGCAGCTACTGCCGCTGCCGTTATCATGAAACTTGGACTGTCAGTCTGCTAGATACAACATTGCACAATAAATACTCACCAGAGGACAATTAATTTTATGCAACCACAATTTTTTTCAAATGCAACATTAGAAATTCATTTTCAGTATTTCTCAATGTTTGTTGTGCTAATATTCCTAGTATAACCAACACTGGGAATTTAGACCTCATAGTACATTTTTGGAGGCATTGAGTATGGCTTTCATTGGAATTTAATTTATCTTTCTCTTACAAAAGTAGAAAGTGCTAAAAAATGTTTTTAACTTACTCTATAGTCTATACTAAATGCGTATAAACTTGTGCTACAAATATATACACATTATATGCGATAAATACAATTGTATATTTAGGTAGGTGGAGTGTGGAGTAGTAAATAGTAATATTTAATACTAAAATGAAAATGTTACATTTTTGCGATTTAATCCGAATGTACAAATATATGTGACATCTGACCCAATTTGTAATTAATCAATAGTAGTAAATAGGAGCAACTATCTATTTAGCCCAAGAATACCCATTCAATCTCAATCTGAAAGTCGGTCGACCCATTTGACATAACCTGCCACAAGTTTAATTGTAGTGTGATATCTCTCCAACTTCCGTCTGGTCCGACTACGACCAAGCAAGTGAAAGAGCACACATAAATATCACGAAGAAAGAACTTAATTCCCTATAAAAATGAAATTCCTGGTTAGGTCCAGCTTAATATCTTTCTCTGGCCAACTGGACATGCTTTAGGACCTCGCACAAGTCAATAAACGTTATATATGATATTAAGTACTTATACTTACACGTACTGAAGAATGTGTGCCGCTATAAGTAACCCAGTCACCTACATCTCATATAAACTTTAACTTCCCCAGTAAATATAAGCTACCCTCTCTCAATAAGTATAAAAAGAAGGGGAAATAGACATACATGATCTGATGAGTGAAACGTATTGTGAAATCAGACTTTGGCGTTGTTACTTCACTTACTTCCAGCTTTATACAACACTTTGAGACTTGAGACTCCAATCTTTATAGAATCCAGACACACAGAGACTTCCCTATAGTAGATATACGTATAAATAATAATGTAAGAATATAACTAACTACTTCTCTTGTGCTAAGTACAACTCTTGCTCTCGGAAATCAGAAAAACTGTTCTATTCTCATATTTTCTTTAACTCTTTTTCTTGCCTTGCCCAATAAAGTAAACCTGACTGACTGATTCTAAAAAATAGTTGAGTGAATCGTGCTCTGTTGGTTGTTCACATAGCCCATGCCATGCTATGCCCTTGTACGTGAACCTCGTGTAGCATGGATAGTTATAAACCTCTATATGAAACATTGTGTACCTATAAGAATGTAGCAAGACTTCACAATTCTTCTTGTAGTAGAGTTAAGGCACAGAAAGTATTAGTAAGTATAAAAGTAGTAAATATTAGGTTAAATATATATAGAGAAGTTCTTTCTTCGTAGATTACGTTTTACCTTAGACGAGTTTCCATATAAAAGGGGAATGTTGAGCCGATTGACAATAAATCCCGGAGTGTCTTTGCAAGCCACTGGTACTTTCCCAATAAATTTGCTCCAATTCATGATCTTGACGAATGATTCGACGGACGTTTCTGGGATCCGAATCACTTCCACCAGTTTCATTATGGCGGCATTGAAAAAGTGCACTCCGCCAAATCTCTTTTTCCTCGAACCGCTTAACCTTTCTGCTATTACTCCGACTGGAATTGACGACGTGTTTGTCACGAATATAGCTGATCAAGGAGTTGCCTGCAGTTCAAAGACAAGAGGACTTTTTATTACACAAAAATACTCATTCTCCATATACACTAAGACTATCATCATACAGTTCTTACACGGTGCGAGCTATGAAATATACTTTGTGATCTGTGGCTGACTATGTCTAGCACTTAAATACACGACCTACATATATTATGACTATTACTGTGTAATAATACTCATATAGTTCAGTTTTAAGACGATTTAAGAGTGATATTATATTATCATGACTTTGGTAAAGAGAAAGACTTTGAAGAAACATTCCATTCATTTTCATCGATTACTTCCTAATAGCGCTCCGTGAAAAATCATTTTGCAGTATAAAAGATGCATCGGTTCATGAGATAGTAAATGATATGTGT
Source organism: Pogonognathellus flavescens (assembly GCA_019776165.1). NCBI lineage: Eukaryota > Metazoa > Arthropoda > Collembola > Entomobryomorpha > Tomoceridae > Pogonognathellus > Pogonognathellus flavescens. The sequence goes on from JABASD010000374.1 coordinate 43,029, forward strand.
GTACAAAGGCCATAGCTATATACGTTGAAATTGTTAGAGAAGAATTTCTTTGGAAATCTTACACGTCCGTTATTGCCTCGATGACTAAATCAATCCTTTCTACTGATTTTGGAATATCCGTTGTAAAACTTATTCATTCTATGGTGACTTTTACTCAAGATGTTAACTTTTGTGGGTCATCTCCTTCCTGTTGAAGTATTTACTGAAATTACTTGTATAGAGACAGAAGGATTGTGCTTTCAACAGGCAGAGTGTAGTAAGATATATACAGAAATGTATATCATGGTGATAAAATGACCTTTAGCAGTTTCTTGCCAAACTTTGTGAGGTCTTTCTTCGATTTTTTAGCTTCTAAGACTTCTTCAATACGTCTTCATGGATATCAGCAACAGTTACTAGATTTCCGGCAGCTGGTGACACCTTTTCGTTGTTGAAAGTGAAAAAACCCAAGGGAACAGAGAAAAAGTTCAAATCATCTCAATTTTGGCAATAGTAATGCTAAAGATCGGATCATGCGATTACAATACAAATGCTAACTTATATATAGAAGCTCCATATGAAATATGAAACACAGTCTCCTCCATGTATTAAATATTTAGAATCCTTCAATGCAGTATTTTTATTTATGGAATATGCAAGCAAAAAGTCTACATGTACATGCCTAACACTAACACAAACATATAACGAGTACATTAAACTACACGAATGAAACAAAAATATATAATGTAATACTAAAATATTTTCAACTATAAGCAATAAATTATCCTTAGAACATTTAAAGAATTCTTCCGTTATTTGTTTAAGATCCATTTCAGTTCCCTTACTTTATTCCAACAAATTAATTCTGCAATTCGCAAAACCCAAATTAAGGTATTACTATGTACAGTATGCAGGGGCATTATGAGAAACAAATATTTGTAAACTTTTGTGCAGTGGTTTCAGGAGAGATGAATTCATTTTATGTATCATCATTCAGACAGGACCGTGAGACGATGTACTACAATCATTGATTTTCAACTGAATGCAATATACAAAGTGCTCTATTAATATATTAGTGAATTCAATTTCAGAGTTACGTAGTATAGTAATTAGTTGATATTTTTCTAATTCACTTTAGTTTAGTAAATACAGCACGTCTTTTGTAGCTGATTTGAGTCTTGTGTATGCATTTAAGTAGTCAGAAACACGCACGTGCATGTATGCCTTGGAAGGTCACGTACAGTAGATTATTGGCTTGGTTGTTACCGATTATTGCAGGTGCTAATAAAACTAATCTGATAATTATCATTAAAGGTGAGTTCCTACACAATGCACATATTACTGAAATGTTCCGTTTGCATACAATAGTCAATAGTTAGCAATTTAATTAGTTTGGTACCTAAAAGTTGTGAAATGATTTCGCTGGTTTATTTCAGTACCTAAGTCCACATATAAGTTACCTACCTATTTATATTGTATTACATTTTTTGCCAAGTTATCTTTTATAGCAGTGGCGCTGTGTAATTGTCTGCCAGGGGATGTCATTGCACATGCACATACCACAACTTCTTTTTATGCTTCTTCCTTCCTGTAGGCAAATGCATATCTGGTTAATATTTCGTGCATCACATTCTTGAATAAAGTATATTATAATCATCATTTGAGTGACTACGAGTGAGAAGTAATAACATAGGTATGTACAGATATTATGTAAGTAGTCCGGCAAAAAAATCCATTTCTACACCGTTGTAGGATGCAATTACTGCAGTTTCAGTTATAACTGAATGCAACACAAGTTATAAAAGCAAGCCAGAAGGGCTCAAGATTATCGTGCTTGTATCTGTACAAGTATTAGCACTCTAAAAGGATTAGCTGTTTAATGAGAAACAAAATTTTATAGCACCCAAATGTATTAATGACATTGTGGCTGCCTTAGAATCAAGAGCATTTATTAAAAAAATTATAGTATGTCGTCCTTGGATGGTTTTATCAGTAGTGACACGTTTCATTTGGTTCAGAATTCTTCTGCAGCGAGATTTCATTAAGGTAATTAGTAATTACTACTTTAAATCTCGTCGTCTCAACTACAAATAAGACAAATTCTAGGAGTCTCTGCCAGTTGCTATTTTGTATTAGTTGCAGAATATAAAATTGAACAACAAGGTAATAGGTTTGATAGGATTAAATTATTGAAGTTGGTATTATATACACTTTAAATATGAATATGAACATAGAATTTTGACAATACATATCCGAAACAATTTTTATAAATATGTATTCACAAATTAACTGTACCGGTGCATCTATTTTATACTTAGGTATACCCTTTTTCCTTTTATACTGATTAAAGCGCATAAATACATACGTAGGTATATACTACTTAAATTGAGTGAAGAAAACGGTTGTTGAAGAAATGGTTAGTATCTAGTGGCATAGTTGCATGTAAGCATGAATTCTTGTTAAGTAAATCATGTAGCTACCCGACCATTATATTAATTTAATGAAAAGTGAAGTGGTATTTCATGGTTTAAATATAAACCTTGGCTGCTGTAATTCTTCTCTTTCCATGAGTCAGAGAGGGGAACCGTGTTGATATTAATGTGTAGGCATTATTCTTAATTCTTGAACTGTAATCTGAGCCTTGGTAAACAACATAATAAACCGTTCTAACTTCTCCCCTTAATATAAAGTCATCTTACACAGTTTACTACACATTTAGAAAACATGTGCAATGTATATATGAGTGCTACTCTGAAAAAAATGACCTATCATTTTCCCACTTGATACCAATTCATTATAAAATTATAAGTTTTTTCTTTTAATGAGGGAATGAAGACATTATGTGTAAACTGAGTGAGTAATTCCTAATCGAGTGTATACCCACAACAGTCCTTGTTAGAAGCAACTGTGTGCATTTCTATACTTTAGTATTTCCTTTAATCTTCTTGCCTTTCCTCTCCTCTGCTTTTTCTCAGCCCATAATATTCCACGGTTAACAATGTAACAAGCCAACAAGGGTCTTCAATCAACTCACGCTCATAAATCAAGCACATATAATTCCTCGTGAAAACAAGCACTGTTATTGTTGTTAGCTCAGAAAGGGGTGAGTGAGGGAGTGAAGTGTTAACTTAAGCGAAGGCGTCTTGGTGGCAGAGCCTTTAAGATCCTCAGCTCATGATCAACAACAACACTTGACCCGTTTGATGGGCTATAATTCATGCTAAATAAACAAATGGTATTTATTGCAGAGTTCTCTGTCAGTCTAGTACTACCACAATGGAAAGCTGGCTTAAGTCAAACCAAATTACTCCACGACTAAACACTTATTTCCTATTATTATCAGTTTACGAGTTTTCTTCAGTCTTTCCAGAAGTTATCTGATGAAAGGAAATCATAAGCTAGGATAGGATATCAAATTATTGGCCTTTAATCAAGTCGTATTCTTGATTCTTCTTGAGTGTCCATAATAAAGTTAAGTGTGCGAGCAGAACGAGTTTCGTGGTAAGGTACGCTATATTTGTTTAACACTGAGAAAACAACTTACCACACTTTGGAATTTAGGTTTACGCATTTAAAGCTGTAACTGCAGACAGAATAAATAACAAAATACTGTTTCATCTCCATGCGTAAACCTAAATACTAAATACCTTTCATCCAGTTGGTTGTGTAATGTGTTTGGTGTTTGTACTATACGTTCGTTTTCAGTATTTTTAAAGATGACGAGAAATTCGGTTGTCTATGTCTATGCCACAGCTGAATTTAAATAGACCTTCATTTTTTCGTCAGTGTGCCTTTGATTTGTTGTGGTTAAACTGATGTCAGTTGAAACACGACTTGTTCCGTATTCTGTATGGTAAAGTGTTTGTAGTAATGGGACTGCGTTCTCATAAAACTTATAGAATACCTGCTGCTTATGCTTATTATTGTTTGGCTTGCCTAAAGCGTGACACAGATCGTTTTAAAAGTTAAAAGTCAAAATTCCATTTCTGAAAATATCGCTGTTTGTTTGTATAAACATTAGTGTGAAAGTTATATGGAGAGAGACAGGAAATGACTGGATATAAAAAAAATCTTTCACTCAACTACAAATAACAATAAACTGTATACAGATAGTAAAATGCTGGTGTAAATGTAGGATCTTTATGAATATGAGTTGAAAGAGATTCCCATACATTATTATGATATGTATTATTAACTCCCGCTGCCTTTCGTAATCATAGCTTGGCATGAAATCCTCAAAACGGATATATTGAATGAACGCATGCATAATACTTACACAAGGAAATAATACTTTGACAGTAGTAGTGAGAATAAAAGTATTATGTCTATCTACATTCATAGTAGTAACGTATTACTCTCTTTGAAACATAAAAAACTTTGAAACTCATTTGAATTACCATATACAAATATACGGTTGAGTTGAATCGGGAATGTTTTACTTAGCCAAGGAGTTTGCTGAAGACGCTATTGTAAATAAATGAAGTATAACATTATTGTATTTTGTAGTCAAAGCATTAAAACCGAAACTTACATACCTAATATGCATGTGGAGTAAAGAATTGTATTACAGTGAATGTATATCCATAGAGCAGCATTGCATACATCTCCTTCAGCACTCAAAAGGGCATCCACAGAGTTTAGAATGCGAAGTGAAATGAAAATAATGGTTTTCATTGCTTTCAGTTGGCAAAGCTAAGTAAACTAGTAAAGTTGAAAAGCTACACAGGAAAATAAAAGTAAAAGCCTTGTAAAATGGGAGAAATGTAAAGTAAATGAAAGTGTATATTTTACAATAGAGTGTCTGTTTATATTCATACAGGCTTTCATACAAGCACCACGATCTGTTGCTTTAGAAAAACACAAGGGAATCGCAAGCGTAGCATAACAGCATACTTTAACTCAACTCTGTGGCTGGTTTCCCATTGATTTGGCTGTTTTACAGATAAAAGACGTACACAACCAGTAGGAATACCAATCTCATCTCCACCAATACTCCCAATACCAATACAAAATACAACTACTTACTCTAAAATGCCTACTAATACACTTTATACGTATTTACTTGGGTATTAGTCAACCAATGTATTTCCCCTATACAAAAAATACACATACAGTACAATATACTTCCCCTGTACACAATAATAGTTAAAGAAAGAAGATAGACATTGCATTAAGCTTCACATTACACTTTACGCTACACACATGATGACTCTGTGTGTTCATGCATTTTACTTTACCATACATCCTTGAGACAGAAAGATAGAAGTGTATGTATTATGTATGTGTGTCTAATATATGTAGTTTAATACGAGTGAGAGAGAGAGGAGCAGCAACCAGCAAGTAAGTCAGTCAGACAAAAAAAATCTCGTCGGGTTCCAAAAAAGTTTTCGGTGTTGCTTTGGCATTGGCACGACGACGATGTGTTCCCTATGAACTTTTGTGGTATCTTTATGTGTTGTGTGTGTGTTTGTCGAATGTGTGTGTATATCTTTAAGCATCTTCAAATTTTGGTTTAGTGCGAGCACATAGAGCATCACAGACGAAAGACGAGTATCCGTATTAGAATTACTTATCCTGAAAACATTTTGTTGTTGAACGTGCATTACGTTCTGTACGACTACTCTGTATTTAGAGGAACAGACTAAACTATTAGTAATAACACGTTGTTGACTGGAGGAATAAGAAGAGAAGAAGAAGAAGAAGCCTCCCATTACAATTTCCCATTACGCACACCTAAACTACCTATGCATAGTAATAGATGTTAAATCGTAGAGGAGCATCTTCCTCGTGTGTGTGTGTAGGTATAGTGTGTACGATTAGCATTAGTAAAGGTTAGCTTCTTCAGTTGAGTTCACTTTTACACTTGACACTTACTTTTACATTTTCCAAAACAACAAAGATCACTTTTAGATACGGAAACTACACAACAACACCATATTATTATCATCGGGGCTGCTTAACTTGTGTTCCTGTGCGTTATAACAATGTATAACGATTCTTGTCTCGTTTTGTGTGTCTGTGTTGTGTCTCGTGTGTGTAAATAGTCAAATAGTGGCAGAAGACGAGAGAGAGAGAAGAGTAGTGTGGTACATGGTGGTGGTGGTGGTAGTGTTACCTTATTATCATACTCTGGCAATCAAAGTTGCATTGAAAAACACAATTGTACTTGTTGTTGCAGGAGTCCTCGTATAGAGAAGTACAAGATACAAAGAGAGATTGAACATAGTTAAGTTAACTAACAAGCAGTGAATCCTTTCTTTCCTCAAATTCTATTCTTCTTTGTTCTGTTTCGCAATGTGTCGTTGTTGGTTGGATTTGTTGTAAGCCTTTGTGTGTGTCTGATAGGAAAAAGCGTCTTTCGAGAACTCTTCAATTTTCACCACACACAATAAGAGAGCTGTGTGTGTGGAGTCTGCTTTACTTTACAAGAGAGCCAAGAAAATAACTAAGTGTGGAGTTGTATAGTTGATCCAAGTTGATGAAAACCCAGTCTTTTTGCTCTTGACTTGACTCATTGTGTTGTAGTTGTGAATTGAGAAAGAGAGAGTACAAAAAGCTCCAATGAAAAATACAAAAAAACTTGGGGCAAAATGCCCGGTTTGCTTCGCAAAGACGAAAGACGTCGTCGGTAGCGTTGTACAAGTGTGTACTTATGTGTACTAATACTGACATAGATATCTCTCGCAGATAACTAACAAAACGGTAAAAGAAGCGTCGAAGTTAACCTCATCATCATGATCTTTTCTTCATCCTCGTCAACTCACCATCCAACAACATCATCATGATCATCAGCTTGGCTCATCAACAGCCTTTTTATTGCTCCCTTTAATTCACTTTTACGTTCGGTCCTATTACTCGTCTCTCTTTCTATAATTCCCATTAAACACTTTTTCTCCCGTATACACTTTTACGTTAGTAAACACAATTTGCGATATTGCGTTGTGTGTTCCCCGTGGTTGTCGACCATCTCATCTCTCATACGTAGGTGAATGTACAGATCAACTACCTTCTATCTACGACACTCTCCTTAGTTGTGTATCTTCGTGTTCTACGTTTACATACATCTTCAAATCAAAAACAGTACTGTCAAATACTTTTAGCACTATTTTTGCCTTGTGTTGGTATTAGTTGCTTAAAACTATTTTCTTTTAAATTTCGAATTTTATGTACAGTAAGTAATAATCAGGTTTAATGAAGATTTTGTCTTGACATTTGACTACATGCATACAATCACATTGCAATTATTACTAAATGCCACACAAGTTTGTTTTTGTGAATATCAGTGAGAGAGTGAGACGAAACTATTGGTTCGCTTGTTTGGCAATTTAAGTAGTCAGTGCGTAGTAGCGTAAGTGGCATTAGTAAGACAATAAGATTACTTCATTCAAATTGTACTCTTTTAAAGTTGAAAGAGTAGGTCCCGAAAGAAGTAAGTGTATAGCAACTTTGCAGGGACGGACGTACCACAAGGATTACTATTTATAAACAAGTCGTACCTGAATGAATCTGCTTATAAATATTGATTGGTTACCTGTAAGAAAGACTATGTGTACTTTTTCCGAATACAGTTTTGTGGAAATGACCGAAATATTACATCGTTTAATGTGTCCTTATATATGTACATACAATACAGCGAATTACAAGAAACATGCATACAGGAATTGAAGCACAGTGACATAGACAAAAGCATATTTCTCTGAAAGTTTTCTGACTTATTAAGTTCCTATTCAAGACAGTCGAACGAAAATCATGTTTCCTGCCATAAGAAATATTCCGGTGCTACTTGTCAGACAGACTTTGCACAAAATCACCCCAGGATCTTTTTTTATCGTTTTGTGGCTGTTTTCTGGTTTCCAAATGACAGGTAATTACATACAAACTTGTAATGCTCTTTAACTGCGCGCTGTGATACTAACAGTCATTTTATTTTGAAGTATTTTACTATGATTCATTTCCATATGAAACGCCTACAGAAACATTGCTCATTCTTATCATTTTACATTAACATCTGTATAAATTACCATGTATTGAAATGAAAGCTGACGAATAACACGTATAAGCTAGGTATAGCGAAAATGACAAATATGGTCACGACTACGTCTATTTTCTGTCTAAATTCCTCCAGAGAATTGGTTTACTTATTAACAAATTGGGACATCGGACGGAACTCTACAAACGAAATGACGTGTTAGCAGTGTAATGTATTAATTCTAGTAGCACCTTTGCACGAATTCTGTGTGGAAATTGTAGCTAATTTTCGTAGGTATGTCATCTGACAGTTTATTGAGTGGTATAATTTATACCTAACTTATATAAGTGGAGATAGAGCTGGAGGTGTGGCCTGGAGGTAAGAAAAGTAAATATATCTCAAAGGTATTTCCCAGGCTCAGTATATTAGTCGAGCTCTGTTTAAAATCATGTTGCTAGACAGTTGAGAGGATGGAGACGGAGCATTATAGAAAGTTCTTATCACACAAGGCAGGAGTAGAGAGGTACTTTTGTAACAGAATGAAGATGAAAATCAATTAATTATCTTCAAAGTTTCAACACTCATCATTTCTCTATTTTACAATTTCCATTCGTTCTCAGTTGAGACGCAAATGCGGTTTCCAAAGTTTTCTATCAATTTTCTCCAGGTATTAAATACGAATACATGTGCGTCGCCATTTCTAAGGTTAAGCCTTAACCTCATTTCCCCCTGCAGATAAAATAGTTCTGCAAATAATTAATATTACATACATATTAATATTACAGCATCACCACTAAACTACGCAAATCATGTATTCATTCATATGATCTTTCGAGAAAGTCGTTGGTAGGTACGATCGTATTGTGTAATAGATTAGTGCCCAGTAGTGCTTAGTAGTGCATTTATTCATTATTATAGGCCTTAATGAACAAACACAACTTTATTACTAAATTAAATGAAATATAAGTTATGTTATAGCTACAGTTAACTTTGAAATTCTTATTGAAGAATTATATTCTTCACATGGTTCATCAATAGATTTTTTCTCCGTATTCTTTGAATGGAAAATTTGCAAATGTTGATTCAGTGAACTTTGAGGTTGTCATTTCACGTTGTACATTTGCGACCGTACTGTTAGATCTCTTTTTCTTCAGTTGGATTTTGCAATAGCAGATTTTCTTCATCATATACATTTCTATGCAATGAGACTGAGACCCATATGAGTTTATTCGGCTAATTTCCGTGGACAGTGACAAACTTCCGTCTGACCTTCGCAACACTGTAGCTTCAAATTCTCCTTTCCCAGGATAAACGGAAAAAATTATCTTAAATGCATTGAAATTTTTGGCTTCGCTTTTCCTATAAAATTTATTGTCTGTTTTCACCTCGAATTTAATAATGGATTTCAGTACGAATTCACTGCATTTAGGAAATGGAATTAACCATGAGTTTATTTCATCGACTGTAAATATTCCGATTTCTACTGCTAGTGGGGAAAAATTAGGCCAAAGTTGATAACGATCACATGTACACCAATGTTCATCAATTCCGGCAGATTTACAGGTTCTACTTCTAGGAATGGGCAGAAACAATGAAATTCCTCTGCTGGGATAAGAAGCATCTGAGGTTCTCGATTGTAATATTTCTTTCGAAGATATTTGTTGCAGATTAGCCAAATCTTTTAGTGTAGGGTAAATGTCATATGGCGAAGTTAATCTATCAGAATTTTCTTTTAAATTGGAAATTGCAGCAGAATACTTTTCTTTAAACCATTTTGGAAATATAAAGTAGGCGAAGGGCAGTCGGTTCTCATAGCGTCCTTGTGGTGAATACATAAGTCTTCCGAATCTCCAGCCGTGATCACTGAGCAGTATAATAATTGTGTTGTTGAGTAAATTTCGATCTTTAAGAAAAATAAGAGTTTCGCTCCAAGAATGGTCAGTAACACCCATAAGTGCGTATTTATCTTGCACTCTTGTTTGCCAAGCGAACTGAAAATAAGGTCGATTCCTCAATGACCATGCAGTTTTCTTAATGTTGTCAGGAATCGTTAACATTCTTGATTGAGTTCCAAAACACGATCTAGGAAATTGCATGTGTCAATTAGTTTCCCATTCAATTGTGTATATTTGTATTTACGTATTAGGTATGTATATAACATTAACAGTTTCATAGCTGTCTTTACACGATGAATCATATTAATATCAATCTCAAGAGATACAAACCTATCATCTACAGATGAACCGGATAACTCTGATCATGTATTGATGATAAGTTTGTGTATGTCAATATACCTGTAGGGATTGATATAGAAATACTCATTGTGGAATCACAGCTATGAGTCTGAGTAGGTATAATGCTTCCCTGGGATTATACCCGGTTATCGTTGACATTTTAGGCATCCCAGTAATAAATGGCTGGAGGTAGTAGTCTGTTGGTTGTTTTTTAAATCCTTTGAATCTGTATCTGTACACACTTCTCATGTCATCGGACAAAGAAGTGAGATATCCGTTGCTTTTAAAATCTTTCCAAATCCAGGGACACGAGTCAAAATATTCACGGTCATTTTTCCAACAAGTTTGTCTCAATTCAGTGTAGCTCAGACCCATCAGAAATGCGTTTGTATTGTTAAATGTAGCATCTCCCATTTTGTTAAACCCTAGCATTTCTATTACTCCCAGCTTTTTCATAACTTTGTGCGTTTTCGGCATTTGCCGAATGAAATTCATTCGAGAATTATGATCGAAGCCAATTACCAACACATTAGGAGTTTCCATTACTCGATCGGCCTTACCAGTACTGATACTCTCACCAGTTGCCTGTTTCACTGGAATGAAAGTAAGGATTTCTTCATGAAGCACTGGTTTCGAAGTGCCGTTGACATCAATGGTTAAATTTGTTTTGCAAATAATGTGTAGGTATTCAGTTTCAGAAGAGACAGGAGTAATTTTAGAGTGCAAGGGAGTGCAAACACCTGAAGGCAACTTCCTGGAAAAAACATAAATGCTAATTTTACAAATTCATAAAAAATAAATCCTTCTGGAGAAATTCTTGCAAAAGAATTACTTGTAATTATATGTAGATTTGTAAACAAGATTTCTATAACAGCAAGGTCCCCATTCCTCCAGATCATTGATTTGAACGATGAAAGGCACTTCGGATAAAAAGTTGGCTTCGAAAAAAACTCTTATGTGACTGCAGTTAATAGGCTTAACTTGTCTGTAAAGTTTTACGATGGAAGCGTCAAAAGGGTTTAACTTTGGTATTTTGCAAGCCATTACTTCATTCAGAGCTTTATCCATTGTGTGTTTATCTAAAGAAATATTTAAGCAAATGTTGATATCAAAATGTCACGGTTAATACAAATGCAGAACTAATCTTTATTTACATCACGCCGATGCGTGATGTAAAGACTAAATGTACCTATACTATATACGTTTTAGCTGCATACCCGGTTCCGATTTTTTTGTAACAATCTTGAAAATTTTGGCATTGCCGACTTCCTCATCGTAAACCAATAATAATAGTATCACCATTATTACAGATATGCTAATTATAAGTTTGAACAAATTCCTATTTCTTCTACTCATCTGTCCTCTTTTTTAGGCGAAATTCTCAGTAAAATCCATTTAGCCGCCTGCTGCTAAACCAAAATGAAGGCAACAGTCGCGTAGTAATAAGTGATTAGCAGTATAATCCTACCGCTTACAACAACGGCAATTACACGATGATATCTTATCAGAACTCTCATTCTCATTGTTATTTTTTGATCTACACAAATATCAATCGTTACAATGGAACGTTTACAAACAAGTTCGTGCTGCTGTATTTATAGCAACTTGAGCAATAACACAAATTGCCTGTAATTCTTTTTACTACTAAAATTCTAAAATGTACTCCTACACAGTATCAAAATATATTATTAGAATTTCTCGTTGGAATAAAATAGTTATCTGTAGATACTTAAATGATAAATGACAATCGTGTCTCGTTCCCTGCATTGCATACTATCGGCAAAGCAATTCTTTTTAAATTTTCTACTTCCTCAATTTAACATTCCCTATAAATTGAAATATGAAGTAAACATTTTTATAGTGTTCCGTGTTCAATGGCCTATAAAACGGGTAATATAATATTTATTTCTACAACATGCGGAAAGTGCAAACTACACAAGCTTTTACGTGCTAACAAATAGAATAGGAAGTATTACATCGTCATCATCAATATTCAATGCACTATAAGAACACCCTACTTTATGTGTGCAATATTCCTCCTTTGTTCTTAAACTTTCCTAACATTTTAAAAACAGAATTAGCAGTTAGCCGCTATGATGATAGTGGCCACAGTATGAAGAAAGATTTGCCTACTAAATTGTTAGTATAGTACAACAACAATTCGATTGACCTAGAGATAGAGAAGTTAGAGAACTATGGTTTATAGTCCTAGAAATATAGGACTCTAAAATGGGAAATAATATTATAGTATGTAGTTCTAGTCCGTTACAGTATTAAATAAATATTGTTATACAAACACGGGGGTTGACTTTTCATATTGAATTGATGAATTCTTCCGGGTAAATTTTCCAGCAATAGTATTATTGTATGACTGTATGTAGACAGATAATGCTAAGGTAGTACAAGGTACACAAGGCATACCAATGCAATTCCATAAAGTAACCAAACAAATTCAATTTAACACATCTTCCGGGTATTTTTCTAGTAATAGTACTATTGTATGATTGTACTTACACAGTACACACAGTACACAGATACACAGAAGTTATAAAAGGTACAAGGTACACCAAAGCAATGCCATAAAGTAACAAAATACAATTAACCGTATTTTATTAAACCGAAATTAAATTACTTTTGGTTTGGTTGACAAATTGACAATGCAATAACTTTGTCCTTCGGTAAATACACTGAAAAATAAAGCTTCTCAAGTGTACAAAACTTCCCAAGGTTGTTTTCCTTTAAAGCAAAGCATGTTACATTTTACCTATAGGTATACTATAAATAATTCTTGTTGGTAATATACAGGGACTTACCTTTGGTACCGATACCTATTTATATATACTTATTTAGCTCTTTCAAATGATGAACATGTCAGTATGGTAGAAATTATATAAAGCATAAGGTTTTTATGCAGTCTGAAGGTTTGCAGGATGTTATACTTATATACCTATTAGTTACACTGCTGTTGGTCCATACAGTTACCTAGGTCGTGGAGTAGTATAAGGCTACATTGCATGTCAACTTTCCCATTGGTTGTAGTTGTAACTAAAGATTAAAAGAGCTAAAAGCCGACTTGATCTTTTACCAAGATCAAGACTCAAAGTTGCTAGTAAATGGGTTTTACGAAGCTTTCTGTATACACCACACTCTTGACTGCGGCTGCCTATAATATTGTCTAAAACTTTCTACGACTAAGGTCTACATACTTAAACGAAAGAAGACTTTTACTCGTTTCAACTATTTACACACAGTGTGGACGAGAGGAAAGTCAAGTCAAGATAACAGAAGATAGAAGCTCTAGGAAAGTCTTAATTAATAATAAAGAAGGGAAAAGGAAACCTTAGAAGCTCATCATCATACCACTAAGTACTTTTTAGACTTTTCCACTAGTCAACTTTAGCTTCACTAAGATCTAAGAAACTTCACTGCCTCAAGTCTTCTGTATACATACGAACAAGCCACATGCCCACCCGTCTGCTTATTCTTTATGTACTCACTTAAACGCAACTCATGTACATACCCGTATTTATTCTATAAGACACACACAGGGCAGTCTGTATCACATTGCACTGTAGCAGTAGAAATGATGAACTATATATTTTCAGACAACTAATAAAAAAAATATTGCCCCGTTAATGCAATTAAGAATCGGCACATTTTTACAAATTCGCACAACAATACTCTTCCTATTCATGCTTGGTAAAATTGGGTCGGTGCATATTAACAATGGTTCTACGCGAATCTAATTAATACATCAAACGCTATGTCCAACTATATACCAATATTAAAATGCCACATGTTAATGTTTTACTATTAGCTTTCCATTGAAGTAGTAATTCATGCGAAAAGGTTAATGTATTTCACAGTCTCAGTCACATATCAACGTAATGTATTCTGCAAACACAGCCCAGCTATATACAATTACATTATAAAAGTGTGCTTGCTGATTTTACTACGTCGCAGTGCTGCGAATTCATAACAGGATGATTAATTAGTGGAACAAGCACATTATTTTATTTTCTGCAAGAATTGGCTGTATACTAATTGCATAAACAATTCACAAGCAATACTACAACAACACAAAAAGCTAGACATGCCATATTATACTGTACTGGTATGTGTACCTATAAAATTTATTATGATTCTGGATGTTCATGCACATGCATACATAAATTCATGAACTCTATAAGCGTGTACTTTATCATTTATTCTGAGTAAGCAGAGAAATAATATAACAACAAACACAAATTGTGCATTTGTACCCTAAGCACTTACATTAGTTACATGATACTCCATTTGAAAGCACAGAGACAGTACCTAACAGTTTTTCCAAGAAAGACACAAATCAGTCGCCGTCTTTGTTTCAGTCTCCAAGTTTCTCTGCAAAAATTAAATAAGCTTAATTCTAAACAGAGATGGAATTGGAAGAAAAGATAGATAGTCAATCATTGACAATAGCGAATTACAACGAATCTAGAAAAGCTGTCTGTGATTTATATTCCATGGCTCAAAGTCGACATCAACAATTTAACAACGGATAAAGCATACTGTCCTGGAATTTACATACACTGCATCGTCTGAAATAAACAATAGTAGTCGTAGTGTATAAGTATACCAGGTATAGGGTGCCTATCTAAATAATGTTAACATTTCACTGGAGGGCGACAGACGTATCGTGAGACTCATCTATAGAACACAACACATGAACAGCTAAATACAAACAGGGTGCCATTTGTTACTAGATTTGGAACAGAATACATAGTTGTAGTAAATCCTCTGTTTTTGTGTATTATATTGCTTAATGAGATGTAATTGTACTAGTAGGTAGGTATTATACAGATATTCTGCACTATTGTAATTCATTATATTATGTTATGTAAATAAAATAGGTCAAAGTAGCTCCAGACAGACTGCTCAATGCTCCTACGATTACTCTGACGCCCCAAAGCTGACTCAGATAGACCACTTTAAGTTTCCAGTATAAATAATACGGACATTTCAGTCTGACGTTGGAAATTATATATGTAGAATCATATTGGCAAGTGCTGTGTACACAGCTTTTACTTATAAAGGGAATACCTACCAAGTAAAATACTCAAGCATGTATATGGACTAGTAAACTGTACTAGAAACATATCTGTTGCATAAAGAAACATAGCAACAGCTATCGCAGATAAATCTACCCAATTAAGGAATGCCGGTCTTTCTATGTAGAAATAGTAAATATTTCGGTGCTTCTGCTTTAACAAAGAAACTGCGTGCATATAGTCTAGTGTTAACACACAAAATGATGTGTAGTCTATATTTAAAGAGCACCTTATAACGCTTATAGTACTAGATGTGTGTATACGGACACACAACAAGGAAGTTACTCTTCTTCAAGTAGATTTTGCCTTTAGATGATGGTAATAGAATTTTAAGGGTATTATAGGTATGGTGGGTAGTGGATGGACTTATTTACATAGTGGGATTCCCTGGCAAGGAGGACCTTGTGCTGTAATCCTGGAATCCTATGGTAGTGTTAGCACAAAGTACAGTAAAACAGTAACTGCTCGCATTAAAGTGAAAGTTGACTTGAGTGAATAAATGAATGCGTATTGCAAATGTAAGAGCTTAGCACAAAAATTACCATATTTTCACCTTAAATCATCATCTTCATTTCAGCTGACTTGACTTTAGATTTCGCTACGTTTTCCTACACTCATCTCATCTCTTCCAACCTCCTCCGACTGAGTATATCAAACCCTCTTTGGCACCACAGACGGAATCGTACTGTTACTACTGTTACTACTTTTGCTATCTGTATTACTACGGCCACTTTAAATCCAATTCAGTACTTACTATCTCTAGAGTAGTAGGTATATCGTTTGTTCTTAGCTCTTCTTCTTGCTACGCCAGCAAATCGACAGACAGATAGACACACAGAGAGAAGTACTACTACCGACTCGACTGTTGGAAAAAGAAACTACTCGTCTTGTCTTGGTGGAATCTTCGTTTCTATCTTTCTGTACATTGAATTCGTTTCAATTAGAATAGAAATGGAGCTGAATGAGAAAAGGAGAGTGAGAGAGAATGAATTTTTTCAATATATGCGACGTACTCAGAGCTCTCACACTGGAAACAATTTATTATGCATCCTTCATCTGTGCAGAACGGAAGACCAGGCAGAGCCAGCACAACTCTATAGTCCCATTCTTCCTCCATAACTCTCATCGACTATGCATTAATACACCAAGCCCATTATAACTTATAACAACCAACCTTCTCACACACACACGTAAAACTGTAAGTGAATATATTTTGTGTATGTATAGAAAAGACTTTGTTCATTTTACACACACTCAATATGCATAACTGTGTATATAGGATGAACTGTTATAGTATACTCGTACTATATAGGATGAATGAAAGTCTACTAGTACTACGAGCACAAGGCGTGTGATGAAAACGCAGCAGAGGAAAGAGAAAATGAAATGCAAGAAGTTTTTTATTCTTTGCTTCGTATTCTTCGCTGGTGGCTTGGTTGGAGTGATGTATGAGTCCAAGAGTTACTACAGTGCAACAGAATGCAATCTCATTTAATCGTCGTATTAAAATCCTTTCTGTTGCTATACAAATGAAAGCTGTAAGGCAGCAGACTGACTTTAGATCTTTGACGCGTCCGAATTCTTATGTTCTATATATTATTTTCATATAAAAAACAGAGATGTGTTCCAAGTGGTGCGATGTTTATAGACACACATTATTATTATCTGTAGTAAAAAAGTGATACAGATGCACCATCATTGTGTGTCTCAACAAAATGAATGTAGTGTGTAGGGTAGGTATGCAAATAACGCTAATAATGGCATACAGATCGTATACCCCGTACCCAATGACCCCCTTTTTATTTTCCAGTGTAGTTATTGAGAGTGCTGATGCTGATACTTATAAAAATTCTTTTCCATGCTACTCTAATTGTAATTTAACCCAGTTTTTATCTTTTCTCTTCAACTTATGTAAACTTGCATTGAGTTTTTCTCAATGCAGATACATATTCTTATTGTTTTTTCTTGCTTTTCTTTGCAGGAAGAAGATTCTCGTAATGATTGTTCATATAGCTATTTGTTGGCAAATTGCATTTAGAAGTTATACTTAAGGAATTGGTATTTTCCATTTGTATTGTATTTATGTATATTAGTATATTTCATTGCAATCTCAAATCGAATCTTGATTTGAGTTTTTTCATTACTGGTGTAGGAACACCACGCATGTTTACTTACTTGTCGTACATACATATGTAAATGCTCCTGCATACCTAAGTAAACAAACGTACCTCTAGCAATTGTTTCTTAAAAAGCATTCTCTGAATTCTGTTTTCTCATCTCAATCCACCATGTTTACACTAATACCGTCTAATTTTCCAGGGCATTGCCATTATTCTTTTCTACTTATCACAATAAAATATCTTATCTTTTCTATCCATCTTGATCCCAAACCACATAGACTAATCTGTATGCATAGAATCATCTTTACACGTCCCGTTATCTCAATTCTATGGAATTATATCCTGTTCTTCTTTCTTATAATCTGCACATTCACTTGAAAGTATGTAAAGCCTCATTTTTTTATTTTCTACATTACTCAATCAAATTCCACGGTCAATTGCAGTCAATTCATTCCTATATAAAATTCATTCCTTTATATATACATCGAACCGTGTAATGTAGTTAGTTACCTACTGGGAAAGCTTGTTCTTTGAAAATATCACTCACTGGAGTGTGATTACCATTGCTATGTGATGTAGGATGAAAATATGTCACAAAGCTATGGCCGGTAGTGATGCATTGAAATCGGAGGAAAGAGCTAGCCAAACAAAACAAATGAAAATATAATGTCTCTCTTTACTGAACTACAGTTGAGTTATCTCATTGCATTTTGCTTAAAAAACATTAAAGCTTTTCTTAGAATTGCGTATACGAACAGTTCTCATGTCATCATCCTCATTCTAGTAGACAAAAAGGTTTATGCACGCGAAAACAGCTTTGAGCAATACAAACAAGCAAAACTAACTAGTTACGAGTAGTTTCCATTACTCCGAACTGATACTTACTACTGAATTGTACTGATACCAATAAAACCGAGCCAAACGGCAGCATTAGTTTATTTTCTTCAACTAATACACGTATTACACAACTTAAGAGACATTACTAAACGTAACTAGTATTTAAATACTTTGTTATATCACTCGTATATGTTTAGATATATGATATTATCAGTAACACAGCTATACATGCTAGTATAGCTATAGGCATAGAAATAATATATTGTTTGTAGTAAACGGTTTATGCTGTATAATTGCAGATTCGAGTGGTGTGTGGAAGTTCCATGTAAAGTGTATTGTTGTGTAGCATTGGACCATGCATACATACCATAATGTGTTGTTTTCAGCATAGCAGAATAAAAATTAGGCAAGCCATGCAATTGTAATGTAAGTGTAAGTAGTCGTGAATGTGTAATATAACAAAATGTAGTGTGTTCTTAGAATCTTCTATTAAGAATACGAAACCTAATTTTAGAGTGGGACAACCTCACTACTACACTACCTCAGTTGTTGGCATTGTTCCCAAATGGATTTCATGTCACCATTGTTTTACACTGCATTCTTATACGCAGACATTGATAATAATACCTATACTAATAGGAGCGTAATACTCCTGCTCTACGATCTATTATGTACACGTATATGCAACATCCTTCTTTTCTTTGATATTAATGTGTCTCGTAATATAATCAGGTTGTAATGTAATACATAGATTAGAAGTACTACAGCTACGTAACTACGTAATGTAATTCAATAAAATATTACCTTTAGTCGAAGGATATCTGAAGTACAAATGGGACAGAATCACCAAGAGTAGTAGGAAAACGGTTAAAATGCCAACGAGCTACATAGAACTGGCGTAGCCGCCTGTACATTATCTTATTAAATGATTTCGCCCTTCGGAGTTTTCGAATTCTTAAACACACCTAAAGGAATTCACAAGTTTCAAAACAAGGACGGGAGAGAAACAAGACAGTCAAAGTCAATGAGACAGATGAATAATAATTGTATTTATAGAAACAAAAGTTACACATTCACGGAAATCTGTACAACTTCTGTACGTAACAAACCAATTGTATTTTATACGCAAAATTCAGTGTCGATTTATACACAAGAGAAGGAAGGGGAAAGGTCTGATGAGAGAAAATAAAGCAATTATATATTTCATATTAATGTCAGCTTGCTTTTTCGGTTTTGTAAAGAAACTTGCATGCGAATTAGGTGTCTGTCCGTCTGTTTGTATGCATGATAGATCCAGAACGCTTAATACCCGCATTCCAGTGGTCGAGTGATCCATTAGTCCATTAGAAGGCTAATCGAGAATGGGGTCAATCGGTCAACTCCTTCATGACCTCTGACACATTCAATGTGTCTTTGTTTGAGAACCTCGTAAATAATATTGCTCTGGAGTAGTAGTAGAGTTCTCTCTGTGAGCAATGTAAATTTACATAATGCTGAATATACGACACTTTATTATTTCTTTGACCAATGGTTTATTTCATGAATTGCTATGCAGTTTGGCCAATTATTTCAGTGCAGTCAGATAGTACTGCACTGTGATTTTGAACATCGTGATTATTAAGCTACCTATACCTACTTAGTTTCATAATTGAGTTTTTGGTATAGTATTCGAAAGTATATTTTCTTGTGCCAGTTGTAATATGTTCCTTGGCCAGTTGTATGTGAGAATTCAAATAAATGGAAGTGTTTGAACATCCAGCACAGCTTCATTTGTTTCTGTGATTACGTCTTTAAGTTTAGTCTTCTCATTTATTACAATAATAGCAATGTGACTTTGACGTAAATACTGTTTCTTTGACTATTTGTTTGTACAATGTTTGTATCTAAATAGTGAAATACCTTTAAACATGAGTTGTGTTCTGGAAACTGCTTTGAAGGCAAAATGCAAAATATCCAAGCAACAACAAACTCAAGAGTTCCACTTAAATAATGTTGCTGCCTTCCGGTTTTCTTCTGTTCATGCCAAAATTCTACTAGTACTAGAGAACAAAGGCTGTGTGCATACAGTACGACCTTATATAAGTAAGTACGAGCAGTTGTGTACATACACGATACATACTTTACTTATATAAATATATATCCACTTCTACACAGTAGTAAAGTAATGGAACATTATTATTGTGGTGCATTACATAGAGGAGTACCTAGTACCAGTTGGATATGTAAGTGGCTTGTCTAAGTATGAGAGTAGGCATTATTAGTATTAACTATTGAGCAAGTAAAGTACATTAGGTAATATAAATATATACAGCGTTTGTACATGAATACATATAGGACGAGGCATATTATTATTACTGTAGCATATCCGTATACATATAATACCAAAATACTCTCGGGTTTCCTTCATACATTTTATAAGCAAGCATGCAGACATCCTGTCGAAGTCAAGTAGCTTTGTAACCTCTGGGTTGCATAGAATCAACAAGAAATATGTAAATGTGATGTTGTTTTGCGCAAAGTGTGCTTTATAATAGAATAGACAAGTTGGAAGTAGAGAAAAACGGAAATATCAGAAATTCCAGTGTTTGTGGAGGCTTGTACGAATATAAAGGCAACAGACTACGACTACATTTCGTAAAATGCTTCGTTGCAATTCTGATGAGGCTGTCAATCTGTCTATTTTGTCCGGTTGAGCTGTAGAGAGCAAAGCTGCCAAAAACTTCCAAGGCATTCCCTTTTCGGCATTTCACTTTCAATGTCCTCATGAGCTCAAACCGCTGTGCTGTGCTCTACGAGGAGTATTATGATTATTCAATTCTCTTTTTAGACACGTATGCAGTTGTGACTTGGATTATGTATGTATATAGCTTTACGTCTGGGATTGCCATGGTGGTCTTCTTGGACTGCGCTTTTACTTATGTGATGATCGTGGTGGCGGTGGCAGAGGGAATCAATTCACAGAAAACCTTACAGACGGAGTCTCTCGTTCTCCTTGAACACCCTCTCCCCACCAAACAAAAAATTCTTTCCCCATTTCATGTCGTTTTGTTTCATTTCTGTTTGACATTTTCTTCCAAGGCATTTTGTCGCTTATCATGTCAGCTCCGTGATCGCAAGCCTGAATGACTTTTTACACAGCACTTCTTTGTCTATAATGCCAAACTTGCTGAGACACCTCTTACTTATCATACTTTTAACATTACGTCATTCGGAAACAGACTGTATACCTAA
This sequence comes from Pogonognathellus flavescens, assembly GCA_019776165.1. Classification (NCBI taxonomy): domain Eukaryota; kingdom Metazoa; phylum Arthropoda; class Collembola; order Entomobryomorpha; family Tomoceridae; genus Pogonognathellus; species Pogonognathellus flavescens. The sequence continues at coordinate 64,486 of JABASD010000374.1, forward strand.
TTGACCACGCATACATTATATGGCATAATGTGAATGAGATATCTGTAGTCAGTAATTCCGTTAATGTACTACTGTCTACTGAAGAAATTAAGTTTTAATTTATGAATTGAAATGTACAGTATAAAAACATAGAACTGTAAGTGTAAGAGTACCTATGTGTCTCACACTGAGTACTAGGTTCTACCTAGACAAACAATATTAAGAATAATGTTATATTGTGTGTCTATAGATTTCCTCTGCTCTGTGTCTATAGGTACTTATTTACTATTACTGCACTAAGTACTACCCAGCTCAAAATGAGTGTCAAACTGGTTGAATGCTAAAACTTTTGTTTTAAATTGAGCAGCATTTATAAAATCATCTGTGCATAAAATTATTAGCTATGTAACTCATAGTAGGTTGTAGGTGCAATTCCTTTTTTTCTGTAGGATTATCATATTTACGAGTATTTGTACTTGCATGTCAAAAAATGATGTAAAGTTCATGAATGGTAAATATGAATGTAGTTTCAAGTACGAATCTGTTTGAACATAGTTAAGATAAATTCAGTTCAATTTCTGTTGGTTTTGTGGTTTATCGATTGTGTCGATATACATTTACACAGATCGTGCGATGTGCTCATGTTACAATAACTCAAGCAACTACAAAATTGTGGAGTCAGCATAGAAAGAGTGCCTTAGGGAGAGACTTGCCTTCAATTATTACTTGACAATATCAAATGACAGAATTACAAATACCAAGGAAAAATAGCATAATACATATACAGTACATGGATACCTGCGTGTCATTAAAATTTGTTTCCACTCACGCACCACAACAAAATATTAAGACACTTACTCGAAATAAGAACAAAAAACTTGGTTGCATGCAATGGCTTGTTTAAAACTAACAACACATTCATGCGTTAAATACTATTTTGAAGTTTGTGAGGCAAATAGAATAACTAAACCGTTTTTTCTCTTCAGTCTGAACTCCAGGGACAGTAATTCTATCTTGGTGACTTTCGTTCCCACAACATAACCGCAATGTGTGCATATTAATATAATACATGGTGCAATATTATATTTAATGATTACATATTCATTCTCCAGAGAGACACAGAGAAAGTAGGGGAAGTGAAACCGCAAGAATTCGTGTGTAAGAAATATCTCTGTTACATGTGCATTTACCAAAAGTTTAAACCTTTATTTATGAATCATGGGATGTACATGACACATACATTACACTGAACACATATCCATGTGCGTGCACCTTCTACTACGAAATGACTGCTATGAAATCCAAAAATCCTCCTTTCGCATTTCTTATTAACAGTATCAGTCATACTATGTAAGTTGTAAGTAGGTATTGCATTATTAGTCAAAGAACTCAAGCAAAAAGTTACTGGCTTAGCGAAGCAGACGTTTAGGTATTCATCTGCCTCGCCAACCGGCTGTTGCAATTTATTAGATTTTTTATAAACAAGCCGAAACTCAATCTGCTTATTAAGAGTTTGTAAATTGTTACACATAAATATATCTCTCGGTAAGTAACAGAAGCTTCGCTCCTTTAATACATGCAGACATGACTGCGACAAATGTAATGTAAACAAAATTTTAGTATCTCTCCATGTTTACAATATTTACAAATTGGTAAATCCTATCTGTAATACTACATTAAATCTGAAGTCTAAAGAAAATTATGATTATTAAAAATTTCAAAGTTCTAGGTGTAGCCAATTACTTCAATTTTATTTATCCTTCATTTCCTATTAGGGTTTTAAGTATTATGCTAATAGTACTGTTGCTGATGAAAATTAGAAAAACTATAATATAAACACAAGCTTAAACCTTCGAAGTTATGTACAATGCGTACATTACCAAAGCAGAGAAAAGTCTGTCTATGACAGTTTTTCAGACATTGCAACAAATACGATAAAGAAATGAAGATTTGGCCACAACGTTGCAGAAGAGAAATCGATGAATTGCATTAACCTATTATTTCGTATCGTGCATACGGACTCTGACGAACGGAAACGCAAAGTACGAAACTTATTAAGTTAAATTTTGTTTTGTTTTTATCTACAGGTCTGTCGTTCAGTTTGCAGAGCAATAACGGAGAATCTTTTGGAGTATCGCCTTACATTGAATCCATAAAGTACAACACGACAGTATTTGTGGGACAAACGGCTTACCTTCCCTGCGTGGTTAAACATCTGGGTGACAAAACGGTTCGTAGCACATTCGTACTTCATTTAATGAATGCTTTTATGAGCTCTTGTTATTACATACTTTTTCCGCTTATTGAAAAAGCAAGTTTGTAACTGTCTTTTTAATTCACTTCGCTAATGTTCCGTAAATAATGGCTTGGCTAGGTATATGTCATAATCTTCTTCAACTGCAATCTTTCAACAACACAAACGCGCAAAACATTCTAAAAATCATTTTCATCGTGAAACACACGACTGTATTTTTCATTGGAAATAGAATCACTTACTCTTTCTTTCACGGATATACCACTTATGTATATGTATGTATGTACCTTATATACTTTCGTATAATTTTATACATACACCCATAGGATATAAACTTAATTATGCATAGACACTGAAATTGTTGCTAAAACCTATTTTAGGTACAAATATTGCTAACTGTACTATAGTATTGATATCATAATATTAAATCAGCAGCTAACAAGATTTTCCTCTTTACAATTAAATACTTACCCAATACATGTAGTAACTGACTAAAATACGAGTAGGTACGTTTAGGTATAAAATACATTTCTAGCTTTCCAATATTGAAACTTGGAACTTGAGTATCTGACGTTAAAGAGTAAAGGTCAGGTTGTTAGGATGAAATCTGGTTACAAGGCCATGACCAAAACAGGAGCTCTGGTTTGCACACTAATTACAATCACTTGTATAATTAATACAGAATTCATAGTTTGCAAAATCTGCATGCTCTGCTGGTTTTTACAAATAGCCATATCTCATCCATGATCGATAATGGCAGCAGGACATCGACCGACACCGCTACTGACTGAGGAAATTGGAGCACCTATAGCGCATTCTTTCCATGTACATGTTGACAAGCCATAAGTCATTAATCATTATCTCATAAGGATCAATGATTAGTAGTTCATGTTCCATAAGTAAGCAACCACGTAGTTACATCATGGCGATAGTGATACCCTGTGTAACTGAAGTAACGTTGGTGAAATGATGAAAAGGTTCCTGGAATAAACTATCGACCATATTTAACAATGTATGCTTCCATTGTGCCAGGTTGTAATTATTACACACACCTTTACTTAACGGGTAGGTTTATGCTTGAGTTATTTATTAGGTATGTAAATGATGAACTTTATTAATCCTTTCACTGCATGTGTAACTTACTTATGCATGCAGGTAAGGTTTAAGGTACCTATATCTGGTAATTGCATTTTGACATACTGAATGACTCAATTTTCTACATTGCATATTTTAAACATTTGCATATTGCAAGTAAACTTTGTGGTTGCTACCCAAAATCCCAAAATCGATATCTACTTTAATTTATAAGTATGAAGAAGATTACTGACTGAGTGAGTGAGAAACGAGTTTCTTCAATCTGGGTCATGCACTTCGAGCTTTAATACGATGCAGAAATAATTCCTGTTTTGATAAAAATATATATTTTCAAGCTGTCAGTGTTACGAAAACTAATTTGAATGGGACTTGCCAATGTTGTTCTTTGGGCGTGTTTCGTTTGATTCATCTAATCTCTTGATAGACCTAGGCTAGCAGCACCTTTGCACTTAAAATCAGGACATTTGATGGTTAAAATATGTTAAAACTCACTTTACTTAGGTATGCGGTATATCTTTAGCTATATGCTACGTAAAGTTCCCCATAACATAATAATAATAATCTGCTTTGCAAATAAAGTAAGAAAATAATTTTACAACAATAAAATTATACAATGACCGTCTAACAATCATTGGGTGTAGAATAAAACAGAATAAAATAAATGTGCTATGCAATAAAACGATGCAGTTATATCTGAAACTTTTGACTAAGCCTTTAAACAGAAAAATTGCATGTAGGTGATGCTTCTTATTATTATCGATTTTGTATATTATGTGCTTTATTTGATCACGTCCATTGTTAAGGTGAAGGTATAGAGTGGTAGTTCTCGTTACTTAATTGTATTTCTCATCACATGCTTTTTGTGTAAATGCATTTAAGTTGCGTAAAGAGGCAATGATTTTGTTAATGCTGTGTGCTCTGGTTGTGTTGTAATATTCTTGAGTAAAGGAAGAGTAGTAGAGAGACCATTAGTCATTAATTTAGTCGAATGTTCTGCCAACTACGACCATAGTCTGCTCAAGATTGAAAAATGAGCTAAAAATTTCTGGCTGATCATTAGTTATCACTTGGGCTGCTATTACTGCATCGTCTGTGTATTAGTAGCGAAGTAGCTCCACCGTTTTTCCAAATGGTCTTTCACTCTTCTGCTAAAATTTCTGCACTGTGTATGTGTATATTATCCAGCTAGGTGAGAGTGTGAGTACTTTGAGCATTTAGACTGTTTAACAACTACTTTCTATATGACTCCTCCAAGCAGTCTTTGCTTTACCTCATTTCGCACTTTCTTCTCAATCTCTATTCAAAGAGTACACAACAGCATCTGCCAAAGTAAAGAAAATGAAGTGTACATTGTGTGGTTAGTTACTTACTTAGTTTCGTACTTATCGTACATAACGTTAACTTAACTTCCTTTAGCCTAATGTAACGTAATGTAATGTAACCTAGATTTTCAAGTGGGAGATTAGGTTCGTTTGAGGTGAAGGTTCGGTTGTTCCGCCGTCGTCTTCACTTATATGAGCTCATCTTCTCCTTTCTTCTGTTCTTACCAGTTCCTTCACAATTACTACTTTACTTCGCACTAACACTCTCCACGCTTCTTCCTTTTGCAACAAATTTTAGATGTATTATGCCTAGATACAGATATACATGGGAATTGTACATATACAACCGCAGAATAGCACTTACAACTGCAGTCTCTCCACTACCACCACGTCTATTATACACACATTCACAACATTTCCTTTTCAAAGCATCTATACTACACGAATACTCCTCTAAAAGAACCAGAATAAGATCCTGGTAGTATATAGGGGTATATAGACTTGTTAAGAGACACACATACATATATTACAGTATCCTTGTTGTAATCACTATCTTTCTTTGGTTATTGTTGTTAAGATTCTTTTCTTTTCCATGTAGCTGTTAGTAGTTCTCCCTTGTTCTGCTCTGTGTGCCTTCGCTGTCTCACACTCCTCGTTTTATCTTCCACGATGCTTTTCTTCCTCCACTTCTTCTTCGGAGAGATACACTGCTCTTCTGCCACAACACAAGTTTTTTCTTGGCTCGTTCCATCTTCTACTTCTTCTTGTGCAACTATTACTTCTATAAATGCTTTTCTTCCTTGTTATTCCTTTCTTCTCTTCGTATTCTGTCTGCGTCTCATACACTCTCCCCTTTTCAATTCTCTCTCTCTCTCTGTCTGTGCTTCACATGTATTGTGTGTATTGTGTGTTGTATGATCTCATTGTTTTCGTTCTGCTCCCACGCTAAACTCAAATGAAATGAGATAACTAATGGTCTGGCCCAAAACTAATGCGAAGATTATGAGCTTCGTTTTCTTTTAATGTACTATGTATGTGTTTCACGGTGATTTGTTAACCCAAACCAATGCAGTGTCATCCATTATATCATATCAACAAATTAAACCAACTTCTCAGGCTATTTAACCAAAAGTATTGTATAGAAATTGAATATTGTATTGTGTATCAATTTATCAGTAACACAGTTGCGGTATATCACGCAAGACAAGAGTAATAAAACAAAATTATTGTACCGACCCATTACAGATAAGTAGCAGATCATTCATTCACATTTCGTATATACACCTATATTTTGTAGATATTAATTATTGAAGAATCAATATAATTTAATACCTATTATTATCTACTATTACTATTGTACTATCTAGTGTCTACTGTATCTACCCAAAACATCTTAGTCTTTACCTATATTTAATATTACAGTTAATTGTAATTCAGATTCATTAGAATACAAATAATATCTAAATGAGACAAAAAGAGAGTCATAAATAATTTTATCTAATTTCCAGTCAATTGAACTGAAGAGCTAGTAATTATCGGGTGTATGGGATTATAGGATACAACGATTACCATTTACCAATTATGCTGTTACAATTTTCTTGTCTCCATAATTTTTCGACTGTTGTAGTGGGAGTACAGTACAGCAGAAGCACATAATACATCGGCAGGGTATAAGGTCTACATACTTAATTCGTGAAGGAGACATTAGGAAATTGGAAAATAAAATGTCTTAAAGTATAGCTCCGAGTGTATAACTCCTGAAAGAGAAAAACTAATTATTATTATTTAGTAGTATAGTGGAAGGAAGAAACGTACATGACTGGTACACTTTTAGTATATAAGCAGTTAGAGAAATTCAAAAAGGAACAGCAGATGCGTAAAGGGTGCATTTGGATGGTTAACATTGGATTGGGATGTTTATGTTCTTCAGCAGTTACGGTTCGCTAGCGATCGCATCTAATTCAAACGCACAAATTACTTACCTACAATACTTATATACATCCTGCACGTTTCGTTTGGTACACTTCTATATATTTTACATGGTATGCATTTAGACATTGTGCGTAGGCATATTTAAAGTGTTTGACTGTAATCGTGTGTGCTAGTAGCAATTTAGAAACCGTCAGTACGCATTCTGGGATGGAAAACATTGGATGTGAATTGCCCATAAGTAGTAGTCAGTTCTTTTTTGCTTTTTCGCATTAAATTCAAAGGGTGAGTGAGAAAGCGAGGAAATCAGTTCTAAAATTGGATGAGATAAGTAAACACTCATTTTTTCCTTCATCACTACACAAATGCTGCTTGCTAGTTTCAGTCTTTACTCCGTTGGGTTACTGTGTGATGCTAATGAAGAAAGAATGTATTATACTCCCGTGGGGATCCTAAAAGATTTTCCCGTCAATATTTGCTGCGTCAGTGTGTTCCTTTAAAACCCTATGGTTTTATGTCTGCATATTAGTTGCGTTGAAATCCTAAAACAAATGCTTATGAATGAATGAAGGGAAAGAGAGACCCTCTCTCACTTCGTTCTATCTCACTTTGATTTCCAGCTCGTGCTGAGCACGATTGGCTACATGCTGACTATTTCTACTTGTCGGCCTTTCAACACACAAATCAACTCAAACAGCTCGTGTGTCAAAAATCGAAATTAAAAACAATTTGGGCCATTAAAATAAAAGACTATTTGTTTTCCGTATGCTTCAGCTTCTTTTAGCGGATCTGTACCCTATGAATGCAACAAGCAATTAACATGCCACGTATTTATACACAATAATCCCAGTTTATACTAACTGTTAGCTAATCATAAGCTAATAATACATAGCCATATTCCATTATATTTTACAGTACAGTGAGGTATATTTAATACAGTATAACCTATTCTGATGTATCTGTGATAATAATATATGTAGATACATCAGTACATCTATCAGCTAATAATAATAACTAATGTTCCAGTTTGCTTTCCAGAAAAATTAACTTTCCCACAAATGTAGAAATTGAATTTTTTTAATCAAGTTAGGAATCGTACTTGTGGTTTGTTTCCATTTACCAGTGCTTACTCTGCTTACTGGTTTTACTATATGGCTGAGATGAATTATCAAAATGTTCTGTAAATTGGTTTGGGTTACTTCTACTCATGCAAAAAATTTAGGCGCAGTAAGTATAGTTTTATTTGAACAGTTTGAAGTTGCATTAAGCTTTTCTATATGGATTTTCCCAGGATCAGAAAATGAAAGAACAAAAATGCAAGGATATTAAGGTCGTCACAAGGGTTTGTAGCCTTCCTGCATATTGATTCACAATATTGCAGGTAAGTAAATATCCCGGCACATAATAGAGAGCTGTTTGTGCAGCTTAATGTTAACCGAGTACGCTCTTATAATACATTTCATGTACATCGTATTCTCAGAAAATGTTTGAAGAATTTCTTTTCTTTCATACAAAGCATAAGGATGCAAATAACAAACAAACTTTGTTGAAATGAAATCAAACAACGTATTGAGATTAATTTGTTTTATTGCCTAATGCCTAAGTAAGTAGTTATATATAATATATACTATATAATATTATACGTTATATAAACAAGAATGCATCGAAAATGCAATGCAATCTACAAGTAGACTCGCGAATGCTTCGCAAATAATTGTTTGCTGCAAACATGATTCATCTTGCTATTGTTTGCGGCAGACACGTGTGTACACACAATATAAATATTATTTGATTTGTACTACTTCATTATTAACATCATAAATTCATTGGAAATATATTGAAACTATATGGGAATATGAAACGAAATACAGAAGGTCAGAGGGCACAATATTAACATGCAGATATACCAGTAGTAATAAGCTACCTATAGTATACCTATATACTATATAGATATTTATACAGAGTTAAATAAATATCCATATCATATCTAGAAGTATTATTGCAAATCGTAAAAGATGTGTTTATGCGTTGCAAAGCCGTTTGTGTTTGTCGCTTTGTCTGTAAAGGATTTGAAGTCTGGACGACGACGGGACACGGACGAGACTAATATTCCTGGACTACACAAAGGAACAGTAAATGTATATTTGGGTGAGGGCAAAAAGGAGGAGTAGACAGACGGTGTATTTATATATGTAATAGTAATACAGAGAGGGATTGAAAGAAAGTTATGAATACATATAAGCAAGAAGGAAGGAGAGAGGAGACGAAATAAGGAAGAAGACTAAAGAGTGAGTAAGGAATTGTGTAGTACTTTGCTTAGATGAGTTGTACAAGGGAAGATTCGCTAAGTAGATAAGAAGATTTTATTTTGCTTTGGCTGTTAGGTAATGGCTCAGTGGCTCAGAACTACAGTTCTATGCTATTTAACTCAAGTTGAGCTCTCCACTCGACTCTCATCCGATTTCCCAAGTCTCATTGTTTAGTTACAGTAAATATCTGTAGATAAACTATGGAGATGAAATGGGTGAACTTATCTTTCGCATCTTCGCATCATTTCTGACAATAGCTGCTGCTTCCTAGTTGAACGAGGATAAAAAGAACTTTTCCACTTTCATTCTCACATATGAGGCAATACAAATAAATGATACGATTCAAGGGGATTTCACCTTTGCTTGACTTTCTTCAACAACGTTTATCCTTTCATGTTTTTCATCTCAGTCGTGTTAAGTATTCACAACCAAAAATTTCCACGGAATTTCCATTATTTTTTCGAAATCGATTTTTTGTCCCCTTTGTTGCCAACATGACACAAACAGATACACAAACGTTGACCTTTATTACAGAATCTGCTTACTTTGTATAAAAGACGTTTACGAACAAACGACACTAGCTACTTACATTAGATTTGCATAGTAATATTTCGTAGCACCAATAAACCATTGGGCAATGGAATAACAAGTTTCGTAAAAGTCAAATTAAAAACGGGTTATTTTCTATTTAAATGATCTTAAATTGGAGAAGAAATAGTATAGGTATACTTTGAATATATATGATATTACAGATATATGCCCACATAATAATAATCGACTTATATCGACTTATGTATGTTCTCCTTTGACTTTCATATGAAAATTTACATTTGAATTACTCATAGACAGCAATATTTCGTATCCTGTCTGTTATATCCGAGAAATATTTAAAAGACACATTAAATGTGTCTAAGGTCATGAATGAGTAGACCGATTGACCCCATCTTCGAACTCAGCCTCCCAATAGACCTATATGATACATGAATCAAATCTGCAGTCATTATCTCAAACAGTTCTTAAATTATCGTGCCTACAGACAGACAGACAGACGGAAAAAGTATTATCATAGAAGTTTCTTTACGAAACTTAATAATAATCAACAACTAGTACGTGTGTAGAAATACAAAATAAAATCGCGAAATATTTGTTATTGCCACTTCAAAGAGTCCACGTGCTTGAACTGTGAACTCATTTAGTTTATTGTGTTGACAATGCTAAAAAATAATATTTTTCAACTGTAGAAGTACACGAACACGAGCCGTGTCGTGTTTATGTTATGTAATTCTTGGGTATATTCCAACACGTACACGTTCACGCTATGCTCCTTGTTTACAATATTATTAGCAACATTAACATTGGTAATGGGAATATACACAACATTGGAAATCTGATAGATATTTTAACTTTTAACACTGGTGAATTTGATCCAGTACAAGTAGGAGGGTTACCTTCAGCTGTTGAATTTAATCTCGTGGCCGTGACTAATTGAAACTTAATAGTAAAGGACAATAATTATACATTCACTCATACATGTAATGCCACACCATGAAATGAAATACCTCGACGAACTCGACGAACTTGAATTTAAAGGGGAAGGGTAAGGGGAAATGTTACGAAACGAGAGGATTTACGTTACAAATAAAGATCATCTTATCTTCCAAATCGAATTACAATACTCATGGACATAGGACAAGTCACCTTGTCAAGTGTTTGCACACACTGCACTGCAGATGCAATAATTTATACATACAATTCGTAAATCGATACTATGCAATCATAATTATACTATTAATGTTACCTATACTTATATACTTTTTACTTATACCACATAACTAAAAGAAAAATTATACGCAGATAAAATATTATGCTATATTTACTTTGATAAATTACGTTTATACTTAAGAAATTCCCAGTATAATTTTTTATTGTTACACAAAGTAATGTATTACGTAATGTCTTATGTATAGTTGTAATTGTATTGTAGTGAATGTAGACTGGCGCAGTCAAGTCAGTGTGTTATTCGGCTTGGCTTTTACTAATAGTAGTTGTTATAATACGATACGTTAATGTACGTAACGTACTATAATTATTATTATTACAGATGCTTGTTATAATGTATCCGGTAATCGTTTGACATGGCAGTGAGCTGTAGACACCGCCAGAAGGAAGTAGAGCCATTTGGCTTGGCTTTGTATTGACTCTGTCCGCTCATTCTATCGTATTCAATTTTTAATCACAGTAGGAGGACAGGAAAATGACAATTCTTTGGCACGATGCTCGTGTCATTGCACAGAGTTGGAATGAATGGTACTCTCGACTCGTGTTAACCGTAAGCAATGCAATGGTTAACCAAACTACGTAATAGTATTCCTTTTCTTTCTTTGTGCATTGCATTATACGCGTTAACTTACTGAAAGCGGTTCTTTTATATAGAATCTTTGTATTTTATATATGTCTACCTTTTGAGACGGTGCAGTGGTGGTGGTAGCAGGTTTGTACCTTTTGTACCTCTAAAAACACAAAAGACAGTTTTATTATTGGTTGTTCCACTTACAATGCCGACTTGTATTAGTCAGTAGTCACTATAAGTCGGATGTGATGTATCAGATAAGGATGGACATATTTGAAGCAAGGCCAAAATCCATAACATCACCCATTCCTATCTATTACTTAAAAGCACTACTAACAAATTACTAGCATTACTATGTCGGATCATACCCGCACGCCCGCTAACCCATCCAGTAATGGCTTGTTTTGTACCAATTAAAATTAACGGTAATTGGATGCAATACGAATTTCTTTTTCGCTCTCGGATTTGCAATTTGCATGTACAAAACCAGTTGTTAGGTTAATTACTTAATTACCCAAATATTTTATATTGCCTTAATCAAACATGTGCCCTGTCAAGAATTCAATCAACATTTACGAGATTGAAAATATTTCCACACTGCATAACTAACTTTTTTAAGTAACGAGCAATATAATTGAATTTGATTGTAGGTGTATCAAACATCAACTCAGGATGACTAAATATATTACAATTATTGTAATATATTTTGTCATCCTGCATCAACTTATGCAACCCACATAATATAATATACCATCTAATACTTTCGTATTGATATATGTACTTACAGATACAGTTATGCAACGGTTTTTGCACCTGCAAGCAGCTTACAAATTACAAGTGCAATCCTAATATCGAAATCACATTTTTGTTATAGAGTTTCATTTGAAGTATGCATTCTAGGTAGTTGGAATATAAACATGGTTGATATTATTACCTATACAATGATTTTACTGTGTATATTGTAAAGAATGAGTCAGCTAAAATGTTTTTCATTCAAAGATGTTTTTGTTAACTGACATAGTTATTTTGTGACTCAAAGGTGATTCTTTTAACAAGTTAACACATAACTTTATTTCTCTTTCGAGCTTTCGAATGCACACATGCAGCACTCTTCTTCAGGAATTATGAATCATGTTTTTGTTTTGGATTTCCTTGAAATAATCTTTCATCCAATTTACAAAAGTCTGGATCATCCGTATATAAATCATTCTGAATATACTTACATAACTATTATAAATAAGGAGAAATACTAACATTTATTTTATTTCTGTTCACAAGAATTGCTTTCTTTAAATTGAAAAGGAATCCTTTATAAAATCTTGTTGTATTGTGTATATACATTAAATGAATGCGTAAAATCGGCTTTCACATTCTAGTTTATTATTTCATGGTTGTAAAGAAAGGTGTTAATTTTTTGGCAGTATTTGTATCAGGTAACTAAAGTTGATACGTATAACTACATCAGCTAAGTACACTAACGCCTTTCAAGTAAGTAGTCCTTTCAAGGTATTCGAATGACATCGAGGAGGTATTACCGAACAAAAGTTACGTTATTTGCAGATATTGTATAATATTTTATATAGAGTGAGTGTTAAAGAAAAATGAAGTGAATGGCGACAGAAGAAAGTTGCAGTATTCTTGGACAGGCACTGCGTAGTAAATGGTGGAAGAGGTCTAAAAGTTTTAGTGTAAGAGTATTGCTATTACTTGTAATGTTTCAGTGTAAGTCTTAAGGTAGCCACGCACAAAACATGATCTGATGTGGTGTGGTGTAGACGACGTCTTGAATTGAGTAAGACACGTTCTGAACATTCATGGCACACTCGGGTATCTTTTCTTTCACAGTCTTTCTTCATCCTTTCTTGTTACTGTATATAAGTATTTGTTCGTTCTTATAATTTTTCTTTTTGCCTGTTTACTTCTGGGAGGATTGGAGTGAGAGAGAGACATGACGAGAAGGGAAGGTTTGGTTTTGGCCTTGGGTTTACTCTTTCTGTTCGACTGCCGCCAGCGGCTCAATAATATCGAGACCATAAATTTATCAAGCCCAACAGATAATACGTTCCTTTCATTTCAGCTCGGCAGAGAAGTCACAATTTTTCTCTACAAATCGCTGGAATTTGTCTCCTTTGGCAAGGCAGCCCCATCGCTCAGACTTTCTCTCTGCGTGAAAGCCCTCAATGTGTCCAGTTCAAAGAACGCTCAAACTCATACAGCGGCGACTACAATCCACGATGAAATAAATAGAATAAGGACTTTAAGTTTTATCTGCGAGAAATGATTCCATAAAAAATGACCAAAGACTTTCTCACCATAGTCCCACACACTTCCATTCGATTCCAATTTATTTCTAAATAAACTGAAGTTATCTTCCGTCCAGGGTGGTTGAGCTCTACCCATTGTGTTTTCTCTGATGCCCTTCTTGCCCTCCTGTTACTTCAATTCCAACATTATTCCTTTGTTCCATTGTATTGTCCAGCTCTACAAATTGTGTAGCAAGGTTGCACGCATTGTACGCATCGTTTAGTTTGTATCACTCTCCTTTACTGTGCATGTACTCCATGCTGAGCTTACTTTTGTTATCACTGTGGATCTAGAATCATTATTCCTTGATTGAGCTGTTAGTTATGGATGTTCATTTCAAAAACCGTCATTTCTTACTTGAACTGTTTAGCTTTCTTCTTCTATAGCGTACCGCTTCTCCCTTCACATTTTTAGAGTTTTCCAATTATTGTCTCAAGCCTCATTTCTATATTTATATGAGCAGATATTTCTTGGCTATACACAACAAGGTTTTGTACAATTATACCTGAGCGAGCATTGCTTCGATAATTATTGACGTCTCAAATATTTCGAGAAAGAATAATATAATGCATTTGGAAGACCCGGATATGTGAAACGGGTCAAACAAGGTAAATTTTCGTTGCATTCTACGTCAGTGTATATATAGCCCTATAGGTGTTTGTCTAAATAATTTTAAATTGTATATCCATCGTTATTTATGCCTAAGGTATACTCTGTGTTTGTTTATCTAGTAGTTTTCTCTTGACAAAGTGCACCTGCCAAAATCCCACATTTATTTTCTTTAGTTATTACTGGGAACGTTGCATTTTTCCTTTTAAACTTTGTTCCGTGCCAAATGCCATATGAACGGAATACTTCTTTACTCTTTCTGTGCTCGTAGGTACCTCGTTGTATTTTTACCTTTCCAAAGTTCAAGGCTAAACTGCAAGGGGAAGACGCGTTTCATGTTGTAGATATGACGTATGTACGTGTGCTAAAATACTTTGAAAATAATGAAGACGTTTTGGAATTTCAATTTAGTGCTTAAAATATTTAAGAAGACATTTGTTTGTTAATTTTTCTTTGATGTTCTCCGTCTATGGCGATTGACGATGATGGTATTTTCACGCGAAGTAAATCATCTACTTATATGCATTGCATATCGACAGAATCGACTAAACATACAGACATCTATGTTGCATCCATCTGTAATAGAAATGCGTACAAATGTGAACAAAAAAATTATACATAATACATTGCAGTGATTGTAGTTTAAAACCATTGAGCGAGTAGGTATAGTTCTATCTGTATGGTTTAATTAAAACAATGCACCATGTAGGGTTCTACATTTATAAATGGAGAAGTAAAATAAACAGTAACATGCTGAATGCTACAGTTTGTACAATTATTGGCCAAATATTTATTTGTGCTAATGAATGTGTTTAAATTTACATGCAGGCAGAGCAGTACCACTGACAAGATGCATTTGTATTCATTATTTATGCAAAACAGAAACACATAAACTCATAATGATGGAAAAGCATCGTGAATTCACTTATTCAGAAAGGTTAATATGTTAATAAAATATAGTACTTGCCTTACAGGGTTGGGCTACTTATTTAATGCTGAGAAATACAGTTGAAAAGGGAATTATGCATACTTGTGAATTATATAAAGTATATTACTAAGTAGTTTGACTTGGTTCGTATTCATTATTTCCTTTTGTGCAAGAAACTCCACCTGTATTAAAATATTTTGGCTCCTTAACTATCCAAGAATCACTTAAGGCATTTGTCCATAAAGTTATCACAATATTATGGTAGAATTTGCATTGTTTTAATAATTTTTGGATGATTTTATTTGCTGTACTGCATCACAGAACATTTGCATGCTTAATTGTTAAACAAATTATGTGGATTGAACTTCTCTGCTTTTTCTGCGGGCGAAAGTGTAATAATTCTAGTGTATCACCAAACACCATACTTGGCGAGCAACGTATTATATAATGTGGGTGAGGTGATAAAAATGCATATATGAATTGTCATGACTTGGGTATAGTAACAGCAATGGGGTACAGCCTCGCAAAATTGCATGACCAGAGGAAATAAAACTTTACTAGATTTATCTTTTTGTATAGAAAAATGTATGTTACACTCTATAGGTATAAGACAGTCTCTGTATTACTTAAACAAGCTGAGCAAATAATATATATAAAACATCGATATAAGCTGTATAACATAGTACATACATAAATTATAGTTACATCTTCATAAGTTAGTGTGTGTTTCATTCATTCAATAATGATACGAATTGTTAACTTTAGATTTCAACATCACATCTGATGCTACATGCTAAACACGCATGTAAAATACGACGGATTAAAATTGGCAATAAAATAACGATCACTTGAAAATTGCTTTCGTCAAGTTTTGTTTGACATAGTGCAAAACCATATGAACACTTTTATCAGCTTTTAATAGCTTTTAGGCAATGTATTTATTGTAGGTAGCACTGTAGCACTTCTTCACGTATATTAAAGCAGGAAATAACATTCATACGATCCACTTGGAAAATTCTATGTGAAGTTGTGAAAAGATTTAATGTTGCGTATATTCTATAAGAAAAGTCTAATAGTCTAATCACTAACAGTTATACTTCATGCGTCTATATATTTTGGGTAGTATTAAGAGTTTATTTTTTAGTTTCTATACACAAGACTATTGTGAGAGTTTATCTTACATATACACATATGACTTATACCAAAGCTATAGGTCCATGTGAAAATAAATACAGCCTTGCGAGTGTAAAGAAGTACAATATTGCCTGTGTGTTTTCTGAAGTATGTAATGATTTACAGACGGTGCTGTGTTTATTAATGTATGCTAAACTAATGGTTACTTGACAGGTGTCATGGATCAGACGACGAGATTTGCACATCTTGACATCAGGCAATCATATCTACACAAGTGATCCGCGAGTGTCTTTACTTCGCGAAGGAAAGCTTCTGAACTCGTGGACGCTTAAGATCGTTTCAGTCCAGAAGAAGGATGAGGGTTCATATGAATGCCAAGTGAACACCGAGCCGAAAATGACTGCCACTCTTCACCTCGTCGT
The DNA here is from genome assembly GCA_019776165.1 of Pogonognathellus flavescens. Taxonomy (NCBI): domain Eukaryota; kingdom Metazoa; phylum Arthropoda; class Collembola; order Entomobryomorpha; family Tomoceridae; genus Pogonognathellus; species Pogonognathellus flavescens. The sequence continues at coordinate 81,121 of JABASD010000374.1, forward strand.
TTTTGGTACGAACTCATTTGAATTATTCTCCTCTTTAGACATTCATTCATTCAATTCCACGACTTACTCCGCACTAAACTTCTAACCATGAAGAAACTCAAAGTTTTAGCCAGACTCAATCACTCACCAATATTTCTGTCTCTCTCTGTAACGCTTAATGTAAATAGTATGTAATGTACTGTAGTATGTACATCAGACCCATCTTACATAAATAAAATACTATATACACTAGTAGTTTGCACACAGTCAAGGACTATAGCGGCCTTGGCGAAAGTGCATGTATTTTATAAGCACGGGGAGAATATTTTATTCCGTTTTAGTTTTGCATGGGTCTCTTAAATGTTTTAGCGTAGTAGAATGAATGAATGCTCTCTTCTTTCCGTAAAAACTACTAAGGACGATTTATTAAAAAAGCCAAAGTCGACTTTCTAAATTGACTCATCCCCATCTCATCTCCCTACCACTCCAACGTGATCTCTTCAACGAAACTTTTTTTATCTTCAAGTGCAACGTAATCTCAAGTTGAGAAGAAAGTTCGTGTGTTTTTCATTCGCAGATGAAATCGAGACATTTTATTCACAAACACTTATTTCCTAGTCGGCAGCTTTCTGAAGTCCTTGAAAATTCCTGATACAAGTGATAACTACTTTAGTTTAGTTTAGAGACCACTACAGGAAGAAATTCAAACTTGGCTTTCAACTCTATTTCAAATTATCATTTCGTTCTTTTGCTTATGATTATATAGCTATAAAAATCTACAGTAACTAACATACTTACATTGTTAACAATTTTTTATCCTATAGTAGGAATTTTACCTTTTTATCAACACAATGCTCCTGAAAAATTCCAGGGAGAATTCAATAAAACAATCATACTCAAAAAAGTAAACTATACGTGCAATATACATCGGTACATAACTTTAGAGGAATTGCTGTTATATATTTCTAAAATAAATTTACAAAATTTGCACATACGTGTAAAATATTTTATTAATCGACAATGATTTTAATTTCACTGTTAAAACAAATCTAGTAATAGCAGATGGTTGCATTTATGTAAAAAATATGAATTATTACGCGGAATTGCAAACTTTTTGCTTCTACTCTTCTTCTTTCAGTTGTAACTTTAAACTCCAAAATCATGACACATTCTGACACCTACTTTATATTCACACAATCCCAATTCTAAAATCAGCAAATATAAAATGCAGGTTTATCAGGATTGTAATTTTTAAAATGTAATATTATTTTAATAATTATTGTAGCATATTAATTCAAGCTCTGCTTATGAAATGATGCAGTCTCTGGCAGCGGTGTTAAAGAAATAATGAGCATCACAATCAGGGTTGGCATTTCCAGGAACTTAAGCATGTCCCGTCCAGGAAATATGGAAAAACACGGAAAAACATGGAAAAATACGGAATAACACGGATAAATAC
>JABASD010000375.1:0-82436 GCA_019776165.1 Pogonognathellus flavescens
ATAATTGGCCTAAAAAACTTTTTATTTGGCCAAAAGTCATGTTGGCCAAATTTCATACTATTTTTTGGCCTAGTTTCAATTTTAAATTGGCCTGAATAAATTATTTCCTTTATAAATTACGTTGAACCATGCCTTTAGTTCCTCTCCTTGGTGAGGTGATGTCCTAACCAATGAATTTCTTGCTTGATTTGTTTCATACAATAAAGTAATATGCTTGTTTATGCTCACACATCACATACCAGCCCATAGCTAAGAAAATGCGCCTATATCTACAGTATTTCTTGATTCTTCTGGTAAATTGGATAAGTGAGGTTCTTTGGTTCTCAAGTAGTTTCGTCTTGGGAAATAAACTGAATTGCAAATGCCTAAGCGAGTCATGTCATGAGAGTTTACTTAAGTTCAGTTCAGCCTAGTTGGCAAAAATATGAAAGAATAAGAGCACCTACTACTCTTGCTATAACTTCGTACAAAGGACTCCTCGTGTCATTCAAAGCTGTAGATAACAACAATAAACATAATTCAAGACCTTTAGCAGTTTCAACTACCTAAACTAAATAGCCATGCACTGAACTAGATTTGCTCTCCTCCTAGTAGTTAGTCTTGAATTGTTACAGGAAAACTTCATAACAGAAAGGGCAGTAGCCTACATGTAATCAAAATATACACTCCTACAGCTATAATGAGCTTCTAAGTAAAACGTTAAAAACTAAACGAAATGAACGCGTTGAAAAGAAACACAATGGATTTATGCACATAAACCATCAGCTACTTAATGATATTTCAAAAGGATGAGCAGATGAGTAATGCCAATGCCTATACGCACATACATATCTGCATGCACTGTGCAGTTAATAAGTTTACCTTGTTATCTGTTATTGTTTGTAAGGTAATTGATGGGATGTGAGATAAAAGCGAAAAATCATACATAATCATCATTTCCAACAAAGAAAACTGTTTGAGTATATTCACTGTGAACTAAACCGTTCCTGTTTGCTGCTGTGTTTCCATATTATTACAGAAATTAGTGAGTGCGCTAACAAAGTTTTAACACAAACGATATATGCCTAGTCTTCTACGTCTTGCTTACTTGCTAATAAGGACTTGAGGAATTTAGAGATTAATCAAATATGCAGTCTTGATTTCTTCTTCGTGTTAACTTATGTTTTATGTATATTCGATTTCTTCTGCGTGCAAGCACAGTTAATCCTTTAGTAGAGAGAGATAGAAAAATGCAAGTATAAAGTACAGTAGCAATTATACTAGTGTATTGTTTACAGTTTATTAAGTATATAGATATATAGATAATATACAGTATTAATATTATAGCATTATTAAACTTTATTGTACAAAAAGTACCTATCTATATCTGTCTATTGTAGATATCTATCTAATGAAGGGAAATAATATATTTATTAATTTATTTGCTAGACTCTCTGTTTTATTTGTTTCATTGCTGTTTGCAAGGCAAGACATCAAATTAAAAATAAATATCTGCTACAAAATCTAATGATAAGTAGTGCTAAATACATCTGTCTGAGTATTTAGAAATAAGTTCTGTTTTTGTACCCGCAAACAAGTAAATTATCTGCAAAACTGATTTAATTTATAATATCTATTGGTTAAAATTATGTTTCATAGTCGTTAACACTCAATTAACCTGGAAATTTTAATGATACTATGAGGATTTGTAAAATTTTGCGCAGATCCTGCACAAGCAGACTTTGTGCAACGGTGGTTTATATTTTACACAATCTAAAACATCCTTTTCCACATAAATCACGGAGAAATCTGTTAGAATCTAATAAATTATGTGTTGAATGAAACAGATTGTTGTAGCAAATAGGTGAATGCAGATATAAGGTATATAGAATTGTACAATCGTACTTTAGACACTTTAGAGCATAATAACGTAATGTATCAAGCCTTGCGAACTTGAATGATAAAAAATGGATGTATTAGCGAATGAGGATGATACTGCTTAGATTAGTTGGAAGAGAGGAAATGAACCCACCTCAAATGGTGCATTGGCAGAATTTTCATGCCAGAAATCCTCCTCCCACTCAGGTGGCATTTTGTTCTCTCGTCAATTCCTTTGAGAATGCAGATGATTTATTTATTTTCTTCTATTTCCTATTCTTCTTCGGCTCTGCTGCGGTAAATCCTTTGAAGTATTTCTTCGCTCGTGACTTCAATTGTTTGCAATTGAATCGTTTATTGAATAATATAAACTGGTAAGGTTAGAACTATTGCTGCTGCTGTTTCTACTACAGCACAGGCAACTCTCGGTTTTCTTTTCACATGAACAGAAGATCATTCAGTAGTTGAATTGCGAATTACTGGGATGTATATATAAGGCACCTTAACTGGTAATATCTTGTCATGCCAGAGTCAGACCAACCAAGTCGACTCTTTGCAATTCGAATCACTTTTCCTTCTAAGACTCTCTTCTCTTGAATTTAATCCCAACAGTTCAGTTCAGTTATGTAGAAAACAACGCTTGATTTCCCATCACACATAACATTGAATTACATTCGATTACATTACTTACGTTAAATAAACCAGAAAGAGTAGTCTCAGTAGACTGCATGCAAATCAAAAGTAATTATCATTCAGAACACAAAATGTTGTACAATGTTGTATACGGGGTAACAGTGAGATGAGTTGCTACGAATGCATGTGCTGTACTGTAAACGACAGGGAAGAACGAGTCTTAAATGCAAAATGATGCAATGAAGCAACGGGAATCACGGGGCTTCCATGTACATCAATCCAATAATTGTGTAGATAAGGAAAGACAAGGCAAGAACAGTTGATGTGATGTGTTCTGTTTGATGATGAGACGATGAGATGAGCTACTTCATTTTTTGCAGTACCTGTGGATTACAGAATCAAGTAGTTAGCGTTGTTATCTCCTCCTGGCCGTTTCAACCGTGTAATATCAATCTTATAATACGTACTTACACTATACAGATCAGAAAAATATAGGTATTACAGTTTATATCGAAAAGACTCACTCACAGTCCTTCAAAACACCAAAGTATCGTCTTGATTCCGGTTTGACTTGCACTTGAATTCTTTTCAGATGTTGTATGTGTCCTGTTAGAAAATCCTGTCTTGCTTTATGCAATGTTGTGTCTCTGTCTGCTAATATTTAATACTTTTGCATTTCCAACGACTGCAAAACCAATCCAGTACACTTTGGTCTCCAATTCAAAGGATGATAAGCGAATACACTTATGGGTTTCTGTAAAAACAAGAAAAAGTTCCATTGAATTAAAACAACTCGCAGACTATGTATTATGTAACAACAAGTATAACAGTAGATACGATGCACACACAACAAAACACACTGACAAAACCCAAACCCCAACCTACCTACTACTTACTACTGAAAACTTTACTACCTGCCTTAAAGAAAACTGGTATTGCCGGTGCCAATTGTCTTTCGTTTATACATTATAATGAAATCAACTACTGTTTGGTACAGTTCCTATTTACTGGTATCTATTTTCTATTTACTGTAATTCTTGCATTGTATTTTACCTTGCACATGTTACACAATTCAGATGACGGCTGGCGGACTGTTACTGCAATAATACATGCAAAATCTACGGAAATTTCTTGCCTCCAGCAAAAATACTAATGGTGCCCTTTCCATTGTATTGTGTCGATTCTTAGTTATAGGCATTGTTTACTTTACAGTAGAAAGGAAAGAAATGCATTTTAATGGACGTTGTATGTTCAATTTTTCTTGTCTCTTGTGTTTTCAGTTCAGTACAGTTTCACAGTTTCATACTATGCTTAACAAACACTCGTTAAAATTTATAACTTGCTCAGAACACATTTATATGAATCGTTAATATTTAATGGCAAAACAAACAAGTACCTACTTAAATTTAGATACCTACTCATTTTTACTATTTTGTCACGCTATATCAGTGAAATGCTAAATGTGAGAACAAGAGACTATAAAATAGACATTTAGAATAGAAATTAGAACATCTATACGATGTAAGCTCAGCCATTTTAAAATTACCAGATGAAAACTTGAAGAAGAAAATGGAAAATCTCTAAATGTATATACGTGTACATACTACTATACCCAAATACGTGATTTGAGTTGAAATGCGTAAAAAATGATTGTGGTTAAAAGTTTCACAGTTAGTACGCAATTTACATATGAAGCTCGGAATATTATATATATTTAAATAAAGATGAAAGAGAGAAAGCCATAAAAACGAAAAAGGCCAAGACACGAATTGTCTCTCTAATGAGAAAATTAGTTACGCGCATGTTACTTAATGTGAGTTTTTTCCACAGGTTTTGTTAACTTACTGCATGCAGTAAGTAAGCAAATGCAATTAGTATTTCTCTTGTCTCATTTTGAACTTTAAGACAAGCTGTCTTGTTTTGTTTTGCTTGTCATCACATTAAAGAGTCTGTGTCCCGGACCAACGTCTAAAAGTCTCTGCAGTACCAAAATTCATTGTCGCATTGCCACCACCACCACACTTTAAACTTTCAGAGAATTTCCTATTACGTTTGCAATATCATACTGAAACGCGTATAGCTGCTAACTAACACTGCCAAAATACTAAAGAAGCAAACCGCAGCACGCACGTACACATAACAGAGATTTTTTCATCTCACAAAAACCTTCTCGTTAGCTGTTAATAGCTTCTTTGAGATTCCTTGTAAATTCGCAAAATCAAGTCGCACAGGTGTACTAGGATTACGTAGAAGTCGTATATAGCAAGTGGGTTGGAAACTTCGACTATTCTGCCTTTCTCGACAATCAACGCAGAAATAATTACGATTCGTCTTGTAAGGAATTTATTGCAGTCTTCATGTTTAATACTCCGCAGTTTTTTATAACAATGGGACACACGCGTTCATATGATATTAATAAAACATTTTTCATGTGCAATTATTTTTTACACGTTCGTCTGTGTGACTACATGTCTGCAGTTTTATTGCAGTGATTCCATTTTCAGCAAACCATAATGATATCTGTCTGCCATGCATGTCATTATTACAAGGCGGGGCCGAGGGCATCTTCGTGTATTATTTGCTATACTTAAGTACAACCACGTTGTTGGCTCATTACTCCTCTCTGACTTGACTATAGACGCTTGTCTTTTACTGTGTGTATACCTTACAGTTGGCATTACGACTGCATATAATAAGATGTGAAAATAATCTGGATCACTTCAGTTAAACCACCTAAATAATATATACAAACTGCGGGTTGGTCCCTTTCTGTCTGTCAAAGCTGTGTCGAAAAGCTTCATGCTCAATCATTGTACAGTGCATTGTTACAAGTTGGATTGCAATTGTTCTGTCATTAAACTTTTATTATTACGCAAGATAATGCAGCATGTCTTACAAGCATAGTTTTGTACTGTATAAGCCGAAAATAAATTATAAGTTCTAGTTCTACTGACAGAGTGTGATTCAAAATCAAGCAAACCATAATGGATTATATGTATCACAATTATAAAGATTTACAAAAATAGATGTGTAATTGTAATCTGGATCACGATTTATCGCAATTTGTCAAATCAAAGCAGAAATTAATTAACTAAGTCTAAACGCATTATAGTGTTCTTTCAGGATTGCAAGACCATTATTATTACAGTTTTATATAAGCAAATACACATTCAATCAGATTAATAACGACAAAATACAGCAATTAGTTGATGGCATCAGCAAATCTAAGTTTTATATAGGAATACTGAAGTTATTCTACATTATGTGTAAATTGCTACGGTGTTAAACGCATAAAAATAATTTAATTTAAGGGACACAACTGCGACCTTTACATGCGTCTGTGTTCTTAGAACAAGAACAACGGTGGTGAATAATGGTGTACAGAAATGTACATGATTGAACATATAAAAGTTCATATGAACTGAAGAACTACATTTGGTTAGTTGAATTTTTCTATGCGTAAAAGTGACTACGCATATTTACCGTACGAATTTAAGAAAGAACATACTCACTTGCAGAGTGTACAGAATGTACAATGATGTAAGTTTGTTTGTACACAAATATTATACATTGGTATACGAGGGACAACATTACTGTTGACAATTGATGCCTTCTTCCTCTGTTAGTTAGCTGGTCTACATTTAAATGAATTCAACTCTTACTGTCTTACTACACTACGGCAAGAACAGTAACTGAACTGGTCTGAAATGGTTTTGCTACACACGGACTGCCCACACTGGCCAGAGCAACACTACTAGTCCAATGTCCATATAAATATTATTATATAAATTGGCAAGCACGTATTATAATACGTGTAGAGGTATATTGTGTGCACCTACTTTGGAAAGAGTTGGCTAGTATTCTCTCAACTGACTTGACTAGTCTGAAATACCTGCCGTGAATATTAAAAAGTCGACATCCCGTTAGAAGAATTATCATTATTACTGCAACGACTGTTACTCACACACTTTGAGATTCTGATGCGATTATCTAGACATGCAATCCAATAACAGAAACTTGTATAGCCTTGCCGTGTATTTATTTTCTAGTAATAAACAGTACCATCGCAATTTGCAAATCAGTGTAAGTGAAACCATTCATATACTTGTGTAGTACTCGTACAATAAACGTTCCCTGTGTATACCGTGTGCAGATGCAAATAAAACTTTTTTACTATTTTCTGATTACATGTGTATAAACAATCTCAATTGCTATTGCTACAGTTTGTATTGTTCTTGTAAAGTCTTGTAGTGTTATAATTTCTAAACACACATACAATACATTTTTATATATTCCAAGTACGATGCAGATAGCACTTTGATTGTAAATTGTAATGTTAATATACATTGCGTTTATTAATTGACAATTACTCAAGTTTCTTGTCTTGCAGCAGCACTAATGAAGTGTACTTGCAATATAGATTTAAAGATAAGCTTGTATATTTAGTGTACTTTATATTGTAAAAAATGTGCACAGTTTGGATTCCTATGTATACGTTCCCAGCAGCATAACTGCGATTTCAAATTAATGTTTGTTGGAATAGCTGGCTAACTGGGTAGTAAATGCAAAATATTGTGAGGAAAGAAGAACTGATTTGATAACTGAACAGTATGGGTCGATATAACAGTCTGCAGTACTTATTTGATAGGAAAATGTCAAGCATTCCTAAGTAGCTGCTAAAGTTATAATGCGGGGAATGAGTAGATTAATCAGAAATGAGATTGGAGTGTCTTTCTTGTTTTATAGTCTGAGGAAATGGGAAATGACTCTAATGCGTTGAGAATTTTAGAAAAGACAGGAGCAGGGCAAACCCAAGGCGAGTCATTTGAGTACGTTCATCAGCAGTTATCAAAGGTGTAGCAGAAAAGGTGTGTGAGTGTAATGCATAAAATTCTTAAATAGGTACACATATGGTTTCCTATAAAAGGGACAAGTCAAGTCAATAAACGTAAAGGTACATAAGTACATACGAACATACAGAAAGCTTCGGAGCAGGAAGGTAAATGCCAATGAGCCAATGCCAATGCCCTTAAAACCCCGTCCCGTCCGGTTTCTGCTTTACTTTCTGTGATATTTTGCTTAGAAGCTTCAATGATGTTATGTGATATTCTGCTTTAGTTTCGTTGTGTTTAGTTTACCTTTTGTGTGAGCAACGCGTAAACAGTAACTTATGTATGGCAAAGCCAAAGAGAACGTCTTAACTGCTGACTTCTGTAATTTACTCACTTTTTCTAGCGCAATTTGCTTACCAATAGATATATGTACGTGGAAGTCTCTCTCTCTCTCTCTCTTATAACTCAAGCCCAACAGGAAGTGTTGCTACTGTGGTGTTTGGCATGTATGAACTCTTAGATGGTTACTACAACATAACCCAGCTATATTATTATCGCATGTACCTAAGTAAGCAAAAGACGAGCGTATGGCAATGATTATACTACTGTAGGCAGTTTAAAAAACTATTTCATTGTGTAGATATACGTTATGGGATTTTTTGTTTTTCCCAGGATATCGACAAAAGTAGACAAGCGTGAAGTAGAGTGGAATAGAATGACTGATTCATTATTCTTAGGTAAAGTGCAAGTTGTTTGGAAACTTGATGATCTTTACTATACTACAGTATTATACTGCAGTACTATTATACTAATGTATTTACAGTAGAAGGTGAAGACGATCCCTCTTTCAAAAAAAGACTGACTTAACTGGTAATGCGTAAAGAAATGCAATGAATTAAACGAGAGAGAGAGAAAGAAAGAAAGAGATACCTACAAAAGAAACTTATACTAAAACTACCTAACTATATTACGCTTCCTTTGTTAGTCGTTAGTTAGTCCTATGTTAATTCTCAAATGAACTCTCATTCTTGAAAGCATTAGCAAAACTAAATAGTAAACTGTATTCATCTCCCTTCTGTATAAGTTTATGTGAATCTAGATTCTCAATCTATTCAGCAGAGTAATGATTCGATGAAACGAGACAAGTACGATGCAAGTGCTAATAAAGTGCATTTAACGTGATGAAGCTACATACAAGCATTAAGGTTAGAGAGGGAAAAGTTTATATAACACTGCATTATAGCGAAGTTACTCTATCCTCCTCCTGTGTACTGTGTACGTTGATTTTGCAGAGCTTTGTGCAATAAAACAGTTGTGTTGTAAATCCCTTGTTAGTTAATCGTAAAAAAAATTTGAGCTCGAGTGAATGAATCAATGCAAAAACTGATCAGCCGAGACAAGGCAAGCCAAGTCATTTCACTCTTGTTTGAGTTAACGATTGACTGCATTGAATTGCTCAAAGAAGTTTTCTACTAGTATAGTCTTTTGCATTGCATGCATGGTGAGGGATAATGTGAGTATAAAAACATGTATTAATCCGGATCTTCTGCTTGTATCACAATAATTGACTGATTTGGACAGGAAATGTGTAATGGGTATGAGTCTGAAAGAGCATTGGAAGGTATCGATGTAATTTTGTGTGTATTTTATGTGAATGGAAAGGTATTTTGTATTAATATTGTAATAATAGATGAAATGCAGCCTTTGTGTGTTGCTAATGAGGCTTCAAATATCGTATTTCATTGAAATTAGTGTACAAGCTCAGCTAATAAAGAATGTTTTAGTGGCACATGGGCAGAGCTCCCGAGTAGCAATCTGCATTTGTAATCGTGTGAGTTGAAACGAGTACACAAGAAGAAGAAGAAGGATTTTTCTTATCCATTTTTAATCAAAAAGTTAAATCTCAACATTTTATCGCATATCTGAGCTTAACTGGTGTATGTACGTAGGTTGTACTGCTATGTGTACTCTACAAGTGCAGTGTAGGTTGGTGCATGGTGTAGTAAAGCACTAACAACAGACACACTATACGTATCTGTTAGATACGTCAGAGAAATCTGAAAGTGAGCCGATGAAACGAGACTCAGGCAAGACGAGAGAAATAGAAAATGTGTTTTCTTATCCAAGAGTTTCTTATCAGGGGATTTGCAAATGCAAATATAAAAAAAAATAATGGTTGCTATTTTCCGGAATCTGATATGAAACTCAACTGACATATACAAATGAGTAGAATGTGTATATGAGTATATACGTGTACTACTTGTTGTATCAGTATTTACAGAAATTGCTTAGACTTACAATTAGTTAGACTTGTATATGTATTATAAGGTGTTTTTATAACGTAAAACATAGGTATGATGGCTGCAGTGCAAATGTGTATTATTGTATTGACAGTTGAGGTTGATGTGAGCTTAGTGACCTGCCCTGAGGTTTTCGACATCCTTATTGCTGCACTACATGATTGAATAGCTCCTTGAGTACTCGAATGACATTTAATTAATCAGCGTGAGAAGGAATGAGTTGTAAAATGTGTATTAGTATTCATACTCATCAAGAACCACTATAGCAATATTATATGCAAATGTTAATTTTATCGTGCAATCTCATCTGAATCTTATTTGTATTTGGAATATGAGAAAAACTGAATCGTCTACAAGAGGGACGAGAGATATTTTACATAAATATTGTAAGCCTCAAACATGCGTAGCCTTTTAAGCTTTCAGAGTCAGCGGAAATAACAAGAGGGTGATACATGAGCTTGTGAATGAGACATTTAATTCAGTGAGAAAATCAAGATTCCTAAATAAATTCAATTGAGCTCAACTGTGCGAAAGAGGTGAAAAAATTTCAGCACGTGTTCTTCTGTGTACTACTCGTCTCTTTTCTACTCACAATCATAATAAGCTTTTGGCAAATGTGTGCATTTGCTTTGGCTTCGTTTGCCTTACTACTACTGTTACTATTTAGTGTGGAGATATTCTTTTCTTTTACATAATACAAAATAAAGTCAGAGTAAATAGTACTGTGGATGTTCTTCGTGGAGACAAAAAATGGCGAACATTGTACAGTAACATTATATAAGGAACTTGTCACTCTTCAAGGAGAGTTATTATATAGGTAGTTCAGTTCACAAAAATGTGTACTGTAGATGTGCCTATGTTATTTCGCCTTGTGTTTCTTACGTTGTTTTCTTAACTGACGACTTAAATTAGCTACGAGAAGAATTCATGGCATGTACACACAAACCACAACCACATTACAATACAATCTTGCACCTATTCGTAAGTCAAACTAAAGATAACCAAAAGGTAACGAAGAAATAGCAAGAAAGAATTTTTCTACCTTACGTTGATCCAACAGAATTCAACTCATGCTCATTTCACACACATAGTTCACCAAAATTCCCTTTTTTCTCGAAGAATTTACAACTTTTCTCACTTGACTGAACTTGTATTTAGTTTGTTTGTATATTATAACATTAGTATGCACAAATAATAATGTTGCTTACTTATTTGCCTTGATAGAGTTGCAGAAACCGAATGACGCAAACACAACTTATGCATAGTATATCTTTTATACCATCAAACACCTGTTGTATTGTATTGTAACTGATGCATAACCATTAAGCAACTATAGGTATGTAAGTAAAACCAGGGCTAACTCGATTTACTACTAGCCCTGGTAAAACCTTTTAGATTATCAAAATAAGTTAAGCTCCTACAATTTAATGAGAATTTGGACGCGTATTTAAAGTATCGACTATAAGGCCATAAATTAACTAGACAGGCAAACCATTGCATTTTACGCCGATTTGCAAAGAGTGATGTGACTCTCAGCTGAAGTATGTACAGAAGTATTTATTTTGTACTGAATTTTAAATAATAATATAATTTTCCTATAGCCAGTCAGCCAGTAGTACATACTTTCGAATATTATACTTATTTCTAATTTCTAGGTATGCATGAAATACATAACTGCCTATTAATTATTGCGGGATAATGCAATGCATATTACTCGTACATTAATTGTAGGTTTCTTGTTGATTTTTCGATTTGACTATATTATATCCAAATTCATTTTTCTCTATGAGTGCTCTGTGCCAGTTACAGCTACATTGTATATTTCTGAGTGCGACAATGTTTTTAACTTGCACTTAAGAAGAATTCATTCAGGAAGTGCGATGTAGCTAGCTTAGTGGCATTACTGCAGAAGTTGGAAAGTGAATAATATGAAACTGTTTCTAAATTAGAATCCGCTATACTTGCTACAGTGCATTGAATGCTATAATATAAGTTTCTAGAGGAGCATACAAGTTGTATGTGGAAATGCCACATTGACAATATGGTTCGATACAGAACATTAGCCATCCTACATCAAGTGAAATGCGATTTTCATTTAATGTGCTTTGCTTCTCTGTTTCCTGTTGGAAATTACAAATTCCCCGACATTGTAAATAGCTGTCTCATCCAATGTGCTTTTGCACTTTGATTAAGTGACAGGAGTAAAAATACTTTGCGCAATTTTCTGACTGCTGATCCAATAAATCCAGGATTCCACTTAGTTAGATTAAGATTCACTGCATAGGGAGTGGGTTAATAATTACTTTTTTCACATGAAAGTCTATTAAGTACAGATTGACATGAGATTTAAATAAAATGAATGTTCTCAAATTCCCATGAAACCCATTTGCATACAAATATCATAATTACTACTACCAAATAATTTTTATGTGCTCATTGCATGCATGTTCCCAATAATACTAAAAGTATTATCATCATAACTTATTACATGATACAAATTCGTACCTACTTCCAAATAAAAGGAAGAACTAGAGCATTATTATACTGAAACTAGTTCACAAAAACTGTTGTGCATACAGTATCATGATACTGCATGGTTAAAAGTGCTCAAGTAATTTTTGCACAAATTGTTTCGGTGTGATTGTTTCTGTGATACTACACATAGAATCATGTTCTGCTGTTTCTCATGTCACAGTTATCGGAGTTTGATTGACTGCGTACAAGTGTGTACGTAATTAATTTGTCCACCCGACTGAAAAGAATGTCAAGTGAACGTTGAGAAAAAACCAATAAGTGTATGTATGTACTTGTCAAATATGCAATTAAAAAGTAAGCGTGTGTTTTCATCGTGTATCTGCTAATGATTTTACCTCGTACATATTTTAAGGTGTTTCAGTGTGTCAGACACCTAGCTAGACACAGTATGACATTATTCTATGCTTACCCTATACAATCCACAGATTCTGGCATTGAGAATGTGAATAGCAACTGTGAAGTGCGATGTGAGAAGGATAAATTTACAAAGAATCCAATTTGTGGCATGTTCACAAGTTTAATTTATTAATTTGCAAAAAACAAATATCCTAAACTTTATTAGTTTCTGCACGTAGTAGTAGCGTAAAGGTGGGTTTTAATTAAATAGAATGCAAATGGAAGTGACTGTGAATGCATTGCAAACTTGCAAACTATTGAAAATTACATTTGACACGTGAGAGACATGACAAGTCAAGGATTTTACTTAAAAGTTGAAAAGGAACATGTCAGTTATTCTTGTAAGATAAACTATTCACTTGGATATTAAATTTATTATTAGAAAATGCAGCAACAGCGCATTCCATGTTCTTGTATCAATTTGTAATGTATTTGTTGTAGAATACCAAAGTCAAAACACCCATTTAGCATTTTAATCGTGTACAATTCATTTACAATGACATAAAACATAAACACGCTCAGTCAATCAGGAAGCAAGGAAATATACAACACTTAATAAATATATTCTCGACACTACGCCCTGCATTTACACGTAAAATATTATGATATGATTGCGTGCGATTGTCTATATTGGCACTATTATGACATTTAATAAAAATTCTCAAATTTTTACCCCACAAATCTCAACTTTCTTTTCTCATCATATAATATTATCATTTACTCTTATTTCGTATCACACAAGCGATACTTGCTGAAACTGGGAGGAAATTTCCATGTTTAATTTAATTGTAACCTTAACTTACCACAGCTATACTACTACTACCACAACAACAACACAAGAATCGTAACAAATTGGGAATTTGTGTAACGAGAGACGATGATGACTTGATAAAGGAACTATTCCAAAAAGAGCAGAAAAGAGAAACAAAGTTATTAACTCCCAAACTTGGATGTCATCCATGATATAAGCTGCAGAACAATTCACAAGGAACATCATGCACCTTTATTCTTGCAAATTGTAATAATATTTCGTTTAAGAATAAATGAAACAGAGAAAGTCAGATTTTTGTGTTGAGAAAATAATATAATACATGAAAGAACAAGCAATTTGAGATAGAGTATTATACAAAACAGTTGTTGCAGCTGTCCATATTGGTTTATGTGCTATTCATATCATATTATGTACATGACAGGTGTATACTTAAGATTAAATACTTTTCTCATCTCTTAACAAATAAATGCTAACTCTATGAAATCATTTTTTTAGTTACCTTACTTAAATATTATTACTCCAACCACCTGTACTCTACGTGTGAATATTCACGCTGCATTTACGTACAGGATAACAGTTTGTGTGTAAAAGGCAACGTATATCAAAAGATTTCTAAAGGTGAAATTAACAATCCGTACCTACTTAAATAAATATAGGTACCACTATCACACTTGTGAAGTTGTGAACGATAACACAGACAGTTATTCAATTCAGATTCAGACCAAATAATCATACGAACAGATTTTTTCAATTTTAATAAGTACACACAGAGATACTACAGAACAATTTGCACACACACACTCTGGTACTGCATGTAGTATTCTACATATTCATAGTAGTGTTTTTCTTTTTCTATATAGTAATCTGTATGTAATAATTTGTGTTTATGATTTTTTGCTTTGTGTGCATGCATGTCTTGCACCAATTTTACTGTTTACAGACAGACTGTACCTAGAAAGATAGCGAACAGGGCAAATATGTAAATTCGCGTCATTAACGAGGTTTAAGTTCCCCGTGTGCAATTACCATAATGTTTTTACTCCACTCGTGTTGCACTGCGAAATGTGTACGAGAGGGTTGGGCTAATTGCTTTTGATCTTTGATACTGTTGTGTTTGTTGGAATCCTTGTTGCTATAAAGCATTTTGGCCGGTTTGCTCATCCTCCTCCTTAATAGTACGAATACATGAGATGATCATAATATTTTCAATTAACTCAATTGCATTGTATGTGTACAACCGATATGTAATTCTATTACGTTTTGTGTATATAATTTCCCCTGAACCCATATCTTCTCTCCTTCCCGAACGACCAACCAGTAAAATGTATGTGCTCATATTATAATTACTTATATTCTTTATTACACAGATATGTGTACTACCACACCATAATCATATACACCTGTGTTGGCAAAGGTGACTTAACTGGGCTATACTTGCAATTTATTCCGACACACAAGTGCAGAAAGGTAATTAGACATGGGGCATGTCATACAAGTTCAAAGACAAGGTGTCTTCTTCCACATTATTATTCAGTTTCCAGATCTCCACCACACACAACACACTCTACTATTATCCCTGCAGAGATTTTGCTCATTAATTTTTTTTCTCTTTTTTGTGTGTACTATAATATCTGTACATGCATTTCTACCTACAACTACAACACATCTGACACTGTCGGCTTAAGCATGGAGCGATTTATTTGCTATGTGTAGAACATTAAAATGATATTATGTTTTCTGAATTAAATTACAATAAAACAAACTGCAATGGTCATTACACACACTGAGGATGATTTAGGCAATGAAATAATGAGCTGGTGTTCATATACCACTGTAGTAATTCAAAAGTCACTTTGTGTCGTGTTTATGTTGCATTGTTGTAAACTACGAGAGTACAAAGAGAACAAACCTATAAGAGAAATTGAGACTTGAATGGCTATAGGGCAATTGAATGTCCTACTGTTCGGTTTTGACCCGAAAAACTTCACAGAGTAATTGTCAGCAAATCATGACGAGCTTTTGATAATCCAAGCCAGTTTCTTCTTTTCCGAGACGTTTGGAATGTGAAATTTGAAACGATTAAAGTCTCAAAATGACATTAGCATTCGTACAACAGACATTAAGTAGTATAATTTAGAAGTTTATTTGTTAGTTAAATTCTCATCCCCGTTGCCCGACCTTGTCTGAATTTCGCTACATATAAAATTATTGTACAGATGCTCTCATACATTGTATAGGTATATTAGTACTATATTAAATACTATACACAATACACACTCGTTTTTAAGACTGCGTGGCTTGAACGAAAAGTTTACAACACATCCACCTGTCTCAACAACGACTTTCGAGTGTTGTGGTGTGGACTGAAATGATTTTTATGCAAATTCGCACTGTGTAGTTTATTTATTGAGGGAAATTCGCGTAAATATATACGTTAAACTTGAATTGAACATGAGTTCGTTTAGTTAGAGTGGTGCTATTGATTAGATCTTCCAATGGGAGTTTCTATGAACTTTTGACCTCACTTCTCTTGACTTGAGTTCAATTCTGTCTGTCTCCTTTCGTCTGATAAAGAGTTTGATTGTTTATATATCTGACTGAGTATTGGTTTTTCTTTTCCCACTGATTTACATACTAAATAGTAGAGGCCAACATTGCAATTACAGATATAGTTTTAGATTTAATACAATTTACCTGCACACGACTAACTTTTATATTTACACATTCTAAATTTGCATATTGTACGTAGGATGCGATGTGTTTGTTATGCACAAGCTTTCATCTGAACAGTATTTAGGTTGTGTGATTGGATGATCTGGGTAGGTACAGAGATGTCTTTAAGCAGAATACATTAAAATAGCTTAAAATCATCGAAACATGAGCTGCATACGAAATGTAATCCAAATCCACTGCTATTTGGCACTGTGAGTCGATCTTTTCTACTTGTTGAGTTTCTTTGGTGTTAAATAGCAAGTTCACACCTTAAAATTTGACAGTCAATTTGTAGTTACTAACTCTAAAAGATTTATGGGAAGGATGAACTTCTTTTTTCTGTCATAGTTTAACTTATTGGTAGTTTACGCATGAAAATAAGGAGTAATAAAATATGTAGTTTTTATTTCTGTGAGTGTGCACAAGATTTATCCTTCCACATTGTAGTAGTAGTATACAGGCAATTAAGCTTCTGCAACCTCAGTTCTTTTTTCGGTGAACATTTACCATCCTCCTCTTCTTTTAAACAAATCATACATCTGTTCCACACCAACATCAATTAAACTCACATTAGCAATTTTCTCGCATTTGGCTGTGCACATCATTACAAATATATTCCTATATGTACAAGACAACTGTATTCATTTATGTAAAACTTCCAAGAACTTCCATCCGTCATTCTCCTGAAAACCATGTTAGCTCAAAAAAATGCCGCCGCAAATAAAAATGTCCTTAACAGACGCATAAATATTTGGTAATTATGGTTAGGCAATTATCTTGGGCAACAAACAACAACGGTAGCTTCTTCATCTTGGTTCATAGTTCATCATTTCTAGGTCTAGGAATGCACGTAACGTTTTTCTTCTACAACCTACCGACCCTTTCCCAACCTTTTACCCTATAAACAAGTTGCATCTGTATTGCATACCAGATACCACTTAAATACAAAAATGTACTATATAAACTTTGAAATAGTATACTTTAGAATATTTACTATTTAGCCAAATATACGGGACACAAGCACATGTGCATCATCATAATTTAGAATAGAAGTGTCCACACAGTTTACATGTTACGGTAAAGAAAACCCACACATTTAATACTGTACATACCACGAAAGAAAACCACATCATCATCACAACACTCTTTTTATTCCTGTCTTCAATTTAACTCAAGAAGATTTACAATGGAGCTGTGTGTTCCCTTTATTGTATTATTGTGCTGGAGCTCTATGTGTGCGTGTTGCAAATGTAAAGATGGGTTTGTCTGTGATGTCTGCCTGTCTTATTCGTCAAACCCAACAGCCTCTCTCTCAGGCTCACTATGCCTTTTCCTAGCTTGAATTTATTTATTTTTAATGTGAGCTTACTCTATCGTTTAGCTCGCTTTGTACTATGTAGTACTTACACATTTGTACTACGAATTCTAGTAACACTTTGTATTATTAGTACGAGCCATAAAATAGTGTAGACGTAAGTATAACCAAGACAGATGAGAGGCTGGGTAATAATAAAGGCAATGGCAATAACAAAACAGTTTGAAATCAAATTCCAACTGAAGTTTAGCAAAAGGCTCGCAGCATGTGATGCGATGTGATGTTTCAGTGATTTTTGCATGTAACATCGTTCAAATACAAGATTTTTGCGTAGTACTAAGTACACTATATCTAAAATCTTTAGTGTTTATACTTATATAAGTTGAAGTTAAATGTGTATAGCCTATGGCATAATTTTGAGTTATTTTTATACATGTAACAGCAACAGGTCTTGTTTTAGCACAGTAAAACTAAATTTCTAACATTTTATCTCTTTCTACTACTATATACTGCATACTGTTGAATGAAAAAACTTTTTTCTCATACAGCCATCATCGCCACAAAAGTATTCGTAAAAATTCCATAAGAAAATTCATACACTGCGTAGCATCTGCCGCCAGTATAGGCATGATTGTATTATATTATTAGTACGCAACCATAGCTTTAGGGTTGTAAATCAAAAGCAGAGTTTTTAATGTAGCAGAAAACCAAAACAAAACCACATGAAAACATTTTGACTGTATATACTAAACTAGGAATACCTATAAGTCATATACCCGTTGGAGGATGTAACTACCTGTATCTGATGTGTGTTACAAGAGTGAAGAAGTCTTATATGGCAGAATTGCACACTTTATAAACTGGATGGACCAAACTAACCCACAAATCAGTTTAAGCTTTTCGAAGTAATCAAAAGTTCAATCAGATTATAGAATAGTAGTAGCAAGAAGAAAGGTATTGATATTTGTTAAGATAAAACATGCGGAGTTAGTGTGTAATTGTAAAAATTATGTTATTCTCTCATATAAGATCAGACAAAGTTACCTAATACGAGTATCTTGTATACATATTGAGACTGGTCTTTTTTGAGTATATATATGTGTAGGGTATTGAATGTAAGTACACATGTGAGTCATTCTGAATTGAGTCCCGTTGAAAATCAACACGAAATGAATAGAACTGCTACTACTAAAAGGAGTCGTGCGGAAATGAACTAATTACGTCTCTATATGGCTTCAGTTAGCAACAATTCAAGTTCACTGTAATTATTTAGAGAATAGATCATAGAGGATGCAGTGAGATTATCGCGGTGTTATATATACGTAATGTAATGTGTTTAGACTTTTACAGAAGAATTGTGTAGGAGTTGTAGCTTTGTAGGATAAATGTAGTCATTAGAAAAGAATTGTTTACGTTCAGCTATACTAAAGGTTAGTCGCTGCTGATTTTAGATCGTTTAAAAAAGAGTGGTTATTATTATCCGTTGTTCTGTAACCGAACAGAGCAAATAAAAAAAGTAGATTGTTATTTATTTTTATTACAGCATAGCTTGTAGGTTTACATACGAATCAATGTAAAATCTTACACACAATTGATTGCACTAATTACACAGAAGTTACTCCTGTTTTATGTAAGAGCAATGCTGATGTATCGTTTCATATCAGAAAATGTTTTCTTTAACTAAAGTGTGATGTAAATCACAATAATTATTGTTAACTATTACATACCTTCCTATGTAATTTTTGATTTTTTCTATAACGCAAATATTATACACGTAATATTATTTGCGGATAATTGTATATTGTACTAGAGCTGTATAAAATTGCGATGTGTTCACCTTAGCAAAAAGAGAAGTTTGGATTTCTATTTATTTACAACAGAAGGATTTTACTCATCGGAACTTTCTGCGTTTGTATATAATAAGTAGGTAATAGTAATAAATACCATAAATATACAGAATTAATTGCTTACTGATTGTGTCGAGTGAGTTATGATTATGTTTAATCTCATCATGCTAATACTAATAATATTATGCCGTATTGCATATTATCGGTTAAATCTAAATCAGCTGCATTTCCAACATCCAACTGCACACACAATAAATTATTCATTCTCTTTGTACTGTTCTACTAGATAAGAAACTTACTTTCAAGTTGCAAAAACAGTTGAACCTTATTTCTGTCATGAATACATATATGGCTATATACAGCTTATATAAATGAGCAAGTAGTGCATAAATTAATACTACTGCTGAAAGAAAATGTCCACCTGATTAATTGTACTTAAGTAGTATAGTATTACTAGCAGGAGGGGTGGGAGCAGTATTGAATCGTCCATTGCTGTTTAATCATTAGAAAACTAAAGTGGAAAATTGTGAAAACTCTCTGGTCTCAAGAACTATTTGCTACACATTAGTACTACTACCACATAATATTTTTATAATTTTTACAACACGCAGAAAGGTATGTGTAGGTATCTAAAAAATCTAAAGCTTTTAAAATAACAATGCCAAGAGAATGCATTTCACAAAGTTGGTTGTAAATGTGAACTACGAACTACTTATTGTACCATTGTGAGAAATACTAAAGTAAAAATGCATCCATCTCTTGAGAAATGCAAACTTCTCTCAAATCACCATCTTGGTAACTTAACTACCAAGATAATTATAAGTACGACTACACATTAGTTAGTTAGTAATACTAACACAGTAAGTACTTAAGTAACTTAAACATACACCTCTATATATTATACCTCTGTACATTTACGCTTTACTTATATACAGGCCAACCTGTACTTACATGTGTATCTGTATCTATAGATTAAATTTTATTGCCATTCTGCTAAGTCTTTGGTAATGTGTACATACTGCATCCATATACATATACTCGTACTAATAATAATAAGAGATATTATTAACTCCTTTAATGCAACACACCTTTTATTATTGAACAGCAATACTAGTACAAATATTCCAGATATAGGTACATCTGCTGCATTATTCTATTCTAGCAGCGTGTGGTGGTTGTATAGTTGCACGTTTAAGTTAATTAAAACATCAAAGGCGAAGCAAAGTTATTTGAAGGCTGCAATATAAATAGTAAAGTATAAAGTTTTGCTGATAATTATCGTGGAATTAATTGTGTATTATAGCGGAAGAGCAACAAAAAATAAGAAACTGCCTTCAGACAATATTATAATAATGTGTGAAAGATAATGCACTGCTATTGAAACACTGCGTGAATAGGATGAGCACCCGTATACATTTGTTATTCTCCATCCTCCCCTTTTCATCGTAATAGTAACATAGTGATACCAGTAGTGGTGTAGTAGTATAAGTACTGCGGTTATCCAACTTATAAATATTAAGCAGTACAATACAAATAGAATTTTAAAGCTTTTCTGTAACTCAGCAGTCATCAGCATCTCCATCCGCTTGCGGTAACGTCATTATTATTTCCCATTTTATTTTACAGTACAGAAGAAATTCTAATAAAGCGTTTTAGTACATTTACCTATAAATGGACACCACTGTTGTGTGGCTATGGTCATTATGGCTATGGTCGTTCAATAATTCTTGCTAGCATTGCCTACCAGTAGTAAGCCAAGGTATGCAGGCGTTGAAGACGACTATAAGGCTTTTATGATGTACTTTATGTACTTCATTACTCACAGTGTGTTTCTTAGTGGGAGGGGAGAGGGGTAACTTGTCAAAATGAGTGACATGACAATGTAATCACTATTATTCTGAAAGGAACACAAGTGTTTGCATATTTTCTTAAAGATTTGTCATGAACTTCCGCAAAAATCTCATACATGACATGATACGTCAATTAGTTGTCATTCAGACCCTGTCATTCACATACATCAACAACTTGACTTGCTATTCTTGTAATTGCTTCATGAAAAATTCTTGTCAGTTTGAAGTGCATCAAAAATCTCACACAATGCTACTCACTACTCACATTACACACAGCCATCACCATGTATTACTTATTACGGTGGAAACGAAAGTTTCCCTTTAACTTCAGCTTTATACTATGAGTAAGTGAACTATGTAAATTCCTACTACGCATAAGGTTCATGAATATTAAAGCCAATAGGATATGAAAAATGTGTAGAGTTCTATTACTCTTCCACATTTGGAGTGTAAATTACCATTTTACACATAAACTGGAAGTGTTTCACTCAAACTGCATTTCATGTCTGTAGAATTTACGAGATCTCTTTTGTGGTTCAAAATTTCTAATGAAATCTCAGGGAGTGTCCTCGTCCCAAACTAAATACTCTCATCTTTTGCACTATGTATATACACCAAATGGTGCTAACTTATATAGTACTTCGCTTTACACGTAAAAATTATATCCATAGGTATATATGCAAATTACTTGGGAAAGATTCTATCTACAAGACCAAAGGTATCTGGTTGAATGAACATGAAACACTTCCAAAAGATTTACCAAGTTTGATTTAGAGGATTTGCATAGGATTTAGTTTGGGATTTAGCAGTTGATTCTTTTCTGCTTTACGCGTAGAGTAATCTTATCCCGTTAGATTATTGCATTGGAATATCCTTAACATGGGATTAACCATAATAGATTGGACTTAAGTACATTAAATATGGCCTTAGCCTTACTTTACTTTTATGTGTTGTGCTGTTTACCATTCTGCTTTAAGGACAAAGATGTTTCTTGTGGATTTGCAGATATACCTGCATGTACTGCTTACCTGTAACATGTAATTAATGAATCGTATAGACTCATCTCAAGACTAAACTTAAAAACAGGACAGACCAAGTCCATAATACTTGTAGTTCTATAACATCATAGGCAGACGTACCTATGTAGACTGCAGACAGACATTAAAGAAAATCAAATCGAAAGGCATTGCATTGCAATTACAATGCATTTGATTCAAGAGATGAGGATAGAGCCAGCAATGTGTGTAAGTAGTGGGTTGGAAAAAGAAGTTACCTACAATGGTCAAGGCACTTACTCAGAAAGGTTACAAGTACAAAAGTTTAGTAGGATTACTGCTATAACTACAACACCGACGTGGTTCTTCTGACTACTCCACAAGGAACTTTTTGCGATTCTGCGAAAGGAAATATAATGAAAAGTGGGACTTCACATTTTTCTACACCAGACATAATCCCTGTAGTGTGTACAGACTTGGTAATAATATGTCTCATTGATGAAAGCCATTATATTGTGTAAATCCTATAACACTCTTTAGAAGTGAAGGATTGTCTCGCAGAAACAAATAGGAGTAATGCTCCAAGGAATTTTTCTTTAGTGGATGACAATCGGTGATAAATGTCTTCATATATTATTTCAAAGAATCTCAGTCAGTTACAAATAAAATGAATGAATGCATAAAATTACTTTTATGATATAGTACTTCTTGTATTGACTGAGACTTCCCTAAGCTCTATTTACTACGTCGTGGTCGGTATGCGGATGATATTTTTCTAATGGTTTATTGTCATATTATACTTATTGTCACAGAGAAAGAGTAGCAGAGCATAGAAATGTAAAAATGCGTGTAAAGAATGTCGAGATACACGTGAAGATATGAATTCTGTGTAATGAGATTGTTGTTGTAGTACACATAAATGATTTATATTTGTAACAATAAGATTGGATTTTCTTTTTCTATTTGCCATAAAAGGTCAGTTGTCATATCATTGAGAGTTGAGAGTGATTCACTGTTCTTCTGTTTCCCTCAGGACCACACCACATCAACGTAACAGCAAACCGCAATGCAATATGCGACCATCTATAAAGTTTCTTTTTCTCTCGTTAATCCCTGTCGCCTTAAATAGATAATAAACTACAAGAAATGATATATTTCGGTTAGGTATGTACATAAATCTGCAGTGGTACAGTAAGAAGTCTTCCTATATGAACTACAAAGCATTGTATGGGACATGGGATCTATATAATATGTAGCAAACCGTAATGCGAATAATTGTGTTATTGTATATATTTCATTCAAGTATGAACCATTTTTTCTATCACTGTTATGTTACGAATACTAGTGGAGTGTTTGAGACGGTATGCTATTGACGTTTGAAATATTCCTCTATGCGTCTTGAGTCTTGTCTGCTTATAATGATATGAGACTTGTTATAGCTTTAGAGACTTTAATTGAATTCAATTGAAAAATGGTTCTCTTAAAAGATGTAATACTGTAATAATATAGATGAGAGAGAGAGAGGAACTAGGAAGTGAAAGAATAATATCCTTTGCTTCCTAATAAACTTTTGAAGATTGGGCTCAAGCTAAAATGAACTGGTTCCGAGGCGTGTATCCCTCATCAAAGAGTCTCAACGAGAATTTTAGAATATTCTGATTCTACATTATATAGCTTGCCTACCGCAGAACACCGTTCTTCCACTTCTAATTCACATATTTATTATGGTCTATAAGACACAGCAAACTTTTGATTACGAGATGAGAATCTCTCGATTTCACAGTTCTTTGCCACTCTTGTTCTCTATGTAAGGTTTGAGCAAGGGCACTTCAAATAAATTATGATATGCTTAGCGTGCGGCTGACTTGAAACATTACAGCTAGTAAGAATTCAAATGGAACTATTTATTACAGGTAGCATGTAACGTTATTGCATATTCACGAATTACTGCTTGTGGAAAGGAAACTTTTTTCTTCTAGTGTTATCTTGTGTTAAATAATTCTTTGTTTATTATGTTTTCGCTTGATGAGAAGAAAATTTACTTAATTTGGTGTAATATAAATGTAATAATGCTTTATCGGTAAGTTAGTAATTAAATTACCATACGATATGCATAAAAGCTTATTTTCATTTTATTTTGGTGAATAAAATGAAAAGCAATAGCAGTGTCGTTTTGTAATGTAAATATAGTTACAAGAACTAAAAATAAACAACACGTGTTACTTCTATGATTTATTTATTATGAATACCGAATTTTATCATTCATGTCACATCCTAGAATAATAAACAATTTTGTATTCAATTGAGACTTCAATATAAAAGATGTGAAAGTTCCGTTTCGTAGTAGCAGTAAGAGGAAATGCGTTCCGTAATAATTTGGAAACCACAGGTGGACAAGGTAAAGCTATACTCATTGTCAATATAAACTGTACTCACTCAGGTACTTATAATATTTGTCTAGGTTTGTTATTCTCGAAAGTGTTTTAATAAGTAACTGAGGAGTGCTGGAAGTAGTCTCAGAATTCAATTTGTTAAAAGCATTAACAATGAATAGGAAAACTCTCTTTATTCTCGGCAAAAATAAAAACGAGTTTATTACGACTACTATTTATAAAAGCTTTAAAACTTAATGTCTCCATGCACAAAGAAGTTTTGCACAGCTTCTCCCTTTTGTTAAACTGTACTTGCACTGTTTAAGCTGCACAACTCAAACCCTGCAATTCAACTGCATGAATCGAGTTGATTACATTCTTCTGTATGAATATCAACTGTATGCATAATATTAAGGTACCTAGTGCTTAACATGCTTGATATTCTTTTATACGATGAAATTCATACAGATCAAATAAAAATCATCAATTTTTGTATATTAAGCAACAGAAGAAAAGTAATCGTTTGCCCACTAGAAAATATTTCGTAGATTATTATAATATGTTCTTTAAAGATACCAATCAGATATTTCGAGTTCCAGTTGTTTCATCGATAATTTTTCAGGCAGTCTTTCTGTACTAGCAATATGAGTTTACAATTTCTTCTCTAGCAGTAGGTAATTATTAACGATTATCATTATAACACCCAGATCTATAAACCATTACATTTTTTCTTAAAATGTATGCTAACGGAATAATCGAAATTGAATCAGTAGTATAATAATATTCTACAGATGCTGAGGAAAAATTGTTGTACATTGTATAAATGTGAGAATGTGAAATTGTGAAAGGATAAGCAATATTTAGACAGTTAATGTACACACATCTTGTAAACCCTGAACATGTATAAATATGGCGACAAGGCCGCGGACAAAGAGTTATGGTGAACCTACAGTTGAATTTTTTAAACCTCTTAAGTCATTTCTTATCGTAAGTCTTGAGTGAATGCTTCCATTATCTCTCTGTACATATTTATCTACTACACTGTAAAAATGGGATCCACAAAAAGTTTATAAATGGTTTACTCATTCACTTGCTGAATTGGCTTAGGTTCTTTTCTGATTTATACTTCTCTTCCAACATGACA
This sequence comes from Pogonognathellus flavescens, assembly GCA_019776165.1. NCBI lineage: Eukaryota > Metazoa > Arthropoda > Collembola > Entomobryomorpha > Tomoceridae > Pogonognathellus > Pogonognathellus flavescens. Next base: position 25,561 of record JABASD010000375.1, read on the forward strand.
TTTACATACAAGTTGCTAACAGTAAAATGTTAATTTTTCTTTTCTCCCTTCTGCGTATCTTACCGCATTCGAGATATGACGTGCTCTTTAACGCAATTTTTGTTATCATTTATTCCCCATCAAATGCAAATGATATTATTTTTCCTAAGGGAATTTCTAACTTGGTCTCTTGAAATTAGAAAGATGAGATTTACAATTTATTGAACGTAGAACTATTTTCATGTTACTCAGCAGGAGAGCGATCAAATCTTCCTAAGAAAATCGAAATTCTAACAAAAAGCCGAAAAAAATCGTTTATTAACGTAATTATGATTAACAGTTAAATTAGAACTGAAAAATACAAATAGCTACGATTTTCTATTGCAGTGTAGTACTAGTAAAGCTTTGAGATTTGAGATACACATAAAAACGTAAGAATTGTTTTGCTTTGAACGCATCGTTGAATATTCAAAGGAATGCGTGTACAGATGGAAGGTGGTAACAGTTAGATATGTAAGATTTTTTAAGTTTTGCATCTTTAATTTATACTTAGGTACTTAGACCAGTTACTTACTATCGTGAATGCTTATTGTGAGAATTGCTGCTCCATATTTATTAACTGATGATTAGTGAAAACACATTTATTTAATTTCACTACCTATATAACTAAACGATTTTTTCGCATAAATCTACATCAGAAGAACAGAAAGATGTTTCATGTAAATTCCAACCTACGGAATAATTCAACCATAAATGGAATGCAAGTGAAAACACATAATCTAACACTCTATATATATTTCTTACAGAAACATACAGAAACTACTTGCATTTACTTACACATATGCACACTTACAATAGTTTATAGAATCTACCTGTATAGGTAGGTACTGTTCAGGTACGTAATGAATGTATAAGCGTCTCTGAATTTTAAATGCACGTTAATTACACAGTTATGGTTCTAATTCGCCTAGACTAGTATAAGTAATTGAGTTTAATTTCCGTTTCGGAAGCAACAAAGCGCTTCTTTCTTCTTGGAGTCTTAGTATTCGCTCATTGACATTAAATCTAGTAGAGAGCAATTTTACTACGCACATAACTTCTACTTTGAAAAATGTACTTAGCCTGCTCATTTGTATAAGAGTCGTGTCTTGGAAGTATATTTGCTCGTACATATTTCATTTCTCATTAATAGGTAGTAGCCTATACGCACTTATGTTAAGATTCTATATGGTAAAGCAAGGCATGACATGACATATGTAACTAAAGTTCATTTTCTTTCCTTATGGCCTTTTAAATGTTAAATGTGAAGTTGTTATGTTATCCGATGGTTCTCAAGTCACATCCTTCCGCACCTGTATGCTCCCATGAAAGCATATAATGTGCTGTAATGCCAACTAATGCGAACCACATGCACGCAACAGATGATTCTCAACACAAAACCATATTTCTATTTCATGTCTTCGTACTTCTTTTACTTCTACTAAGATTTCATTATGAACTGTGTGTGATTTGAAAGTTCAATCCTTATTCGCCTCATCATTCGTGTTGTGTACTGTGTACTGCAATTTTATGTACAAGTTTAGTTAGACCGTGTTACACGAGAATTGTAAAGTTTCATTACTCTTCTCTTCTATTGGTATTCGAACCATCTTAGATTACACTCTCCGTCTCATCACCTCAGCCTGGAATGTTTCAAATAGCATCGTTCAGAAATACTTCGTTTTTCTTCAGACAAATCTCACTTTTTATTGACAAGAGAAATCTATATACCAATAGAAAAATCAAAAAACTCACACAGAAATTCCAAATGAGGTATTTAAAGGTAAACGGATGCGTTTACTTTTTTATTCGTTGCCTGTTTTTACACATTGACTCCCAATCAGTAGACGTTTTCTTTAATCAACTCTGACCTTTAGGCTATTTTACTTTATTTTTATATTCCAAAATACATAATCTACCCCGAGGTAATTAATCATTAGCACTTTTTAGCACTAAACTAAACATACTTATATACACATAGTGCCTCCACTACATGTGTACAATTCATTATACTCTAAACGAATGAGTCTGTGAATGTGGGTGGGAGAAATCACGCTTTACAATGTGAACGGGAAATATTATGATCAGGTATAATTAAGTTCCATGCATGCAACAAGGAGGAATCGATAATGAGCATTCATTCACAAAACACTTCAACAAGGAATTTCATAACTATTTCAAACATAAGAAGATGTATATGAATATATTAAATACATACTCTGTTTCTTAAGATGCTAGTAGATTATTTACTTGTTTACTTTACTTTTTAACTTGAAAGAAATGTATTAGAGTTATTAGAGCCATACTGATTAATTCTTAACTAAATTATTTTTCATTACAATTGTCCTGGGTGCTTTAAGCAGGTATATCATACTACGACACACGGAGAATCTATCATCGTTCTATTTCCAATCACCGTACCGTACATACCACCAAATATGTAGATCGAACATTGATTTTTTTATAAACAAAAAGTTATAATTTCCAACATTGTATTTTGTATCTTTGGTTTAAAAAATGCCTTTTACAATTTATCTTCATCAAATTAAAATAGTGTACTATCTGATTTAGTAGATTGACCGGTCGTCTGAAAAAATGTTTCTCATTATAAAAAATGTAAATGTTATGATGTCGTGTGATTACAAATGATTTCGTACGAATTCGTACGATTTCCTAATGAATGGTCAACAGGTGGGCTAGTCGTTTCAGAATAGAGCTATGTCGATTCTAGCACTGTAGGTAGTATAGGGACTGATTTATCTAAACATATTTCAACGTTTTTTCTTATGAATTAGATTAGAGTGACTGCTGGAAGACAATGTTCTGCAATGTTATGCTTATGTCGCTGAATAAATAGTACCAATACCAATTTGCGAACATAGAATTTTTGCTATACTTTAACTATAAACCAATCTGCTTATAATAACCCCCTACTTTTTGTGTTTATGTTAGCATTCATGCCCTGTGCATATCCTTGTTTTTCTTGTATGTAAATGGCTTGGCGGTAGTAATGCAAGGTAATGCTACAAACAAGAAACTGTACATAACGAAAATAAATAAAAGCCATAGCGAAAAAAGACTGGAATTTTTACGGCCGTAAAAACTCTTGGTAGTATCTACGATTTCAGTTACATAACAAAAACATCTTAGTATGTAGTGTATGTTGATGTATGTATCCTCACTACTAGTATAGGTCCTACTGTGGCGAATTCCTTGATGTAATAACTGAAAACAAGACAACATCAGTTGAGTTCTTATCCTTAATATATTCTGTTTATTTCGAAGGTAAGATAAGGAAGGGCACAACGAAAGACTAATAAAATAAGTAACTGAATTTCTGCAATATTGAAGTTGTAGTGCCAAATTTCATGTTAGCAAACCTCAATTTGATTCTAATGAGATTGCCATGTTGGTCGAAAAGTATTTAGGATTTACCTCAATGAGACAGATTGCACTTGAAGGTACAAACTACGTTTAAGTTAACTAAACTGAAGAGTTAGTACAAGTTGAAGGGATAACCGTGCCCATCAAGCCACACCAAACCACATCCACAAAGAAACATTTGAAGAATTCCTCAAAGTCTATTCATTTAAACTGAGACAAGTTAAAGTCAGTCAAGTGAATTGTGACAAAAACACAATGAGTTTCTGGTCTCTCTCTCTGTCTGTGTTGTTTAATGTGACTCGCCCGCACGGGGTGCCGTTGCAAAGGCTTGCCTTCATAAGTCGTCGTGGCAGGAGCCGTTTGTTTGACGCTTTAAACCTTTCAATGTAAACTTGATATGCTTTAACTTCTAACTGATGCGAATAATATCACTATATAAAACATAAAGAGATTTTCAATTCTATTTTAGCAGTGGTGATGCTAATGGTAAATATAGGTATAGTTTTTTCATTGCCTTTTAGGCTCAATCACATCCACAATACATATTTATACATGTTTATGCATATAAGAATGATGTAATGTATACTACATGGTGAATTGCCACAAGGAATTTCAATTGAAATCTTTTACTTTGCAACTTGTGTGTTTGTTCGTCTCTGTACAAGTACAAGAGAAGAGACAGTGCCGGTTGACGCTCTTCTCTCTGTCTGTCTGCATTCATATAATAATATACTTTTATACTAACCAAATATTATGCCGATCTATGTAGTTGTATTTGTATATATAAAATAGTAAGCTATTCTTATATATAATAATAAAAATATTATAATACTAGTACAATGTATGTACACATATAGAGAGACATGTCATTTGATTTGTAGAGAATCAAATCAAAGCTGTATATAGAATTGAAAAGCATGGCATTGCTTTCTTTGCCTTGCCTTTTGATAATAAAGCATTGATACATTGTGATGAAATGTGTCTATGTCGGTCGGAGACTCCTTAAAGTTAACTTGAGGATTTTTAGTCAATGACCGAGTCGCCAACGAACCGTGGTTCCCCTTCTCTACTTTTTTCTTACACTTGCCGAGTCTTTATTTATTAGTGGTTGTTGCAGTGCAGTAGATGTATACATATTATAAAGGTAAGGACCTACATAGTACAAATGGAAGTAGTAAATAAGAACATAATAATATTTAACGAAATTTAATCCACCATCCATTCTACTTACATACTTATTACGTCTGAGGCTGTGGGGGTGTGCTGGGCACAACAATGGCATGTGTGAATAAAAATGTAGCAATTGCGGAAATCACAGGAACCGAAACATTTTGTTTTTTGCACCACCTACATTACTTACTTTTTTAGAAGCAGATTATCTACCACCAAGTACCTACTGATATATGCTATTAGGTAAAGATTGTACTTATAAGTTAACGAGGTGGTTCATACCTGCATTGTGTCTGTGGGATTCTGTGGGAGAACGCAAATTAAGTCTTCGAGAGATTTACTTTACAAATTATTTTGAATTATACAGGCTCAGGTACAATGTACCTGTTTTGTGCTTAGGCTATTTGTTTTTATGTTCTCAATTTAAAAATTTACGATCTTTAATGTGTCTTAACTTAACTAATTCTAAAGAAAGTTATAATTAGCACAAATTAAGTTAGTGTCATTAGCCGCTGCTTGTTTAAAAGGAAATGCAAGTAGGGAAGGGGGAAGGTATTGAAACCTGTGAAGCCTGTCATTGTGATTCAGGGCTTATATGTTTTATGGTTATTGCTGCAAATCCTTCATCTGTACAACTAATTAGCAGAATTAGTATACTGGATTACAGATATACATGTGTTTTCCTTCTATAGCTGTGGATGCGTTTCGTAAACGTGAAATTGTACGTATTGTTTCTTCTTTAGCAGCAGTTGCTCCCATTCCCATTTCAAATGATTCATTCTTCTGTCTTGCCACTTCTAAGAGTCTCACTGACACGGCATGCATGGGCTCTGCTCTGTTAAGCATTTTTCTGCAACAATTGCTCTCTATTGCGTAATAGAACCACACTATATGCACATTATGTTACAGGAGTCTACAACAAAGTGACCTCTTAATCTCTGTTTAGGTACATTACAAAATATCAGCACCAACTCCGCTGCGATTTACATTATTCATGCAAATCTTCAATACTAACTAAATGTTCTGTAAAATTAGAACTTTGGATACATCTCCTACATCCTTCAGATTTCCTAGCCTGAAAGGCTGAAATTGTTGTATTTATATCTGGTATGCGCAGAAGGAACTATCTCAATTAATTTAAATTTACCATACCAAACTAGACAATACTATTATAATGAAGGAAAATAATGCATTTTGTATAATTTCTCAAAGTATGTACCTTTAATGATTTCAACCTTTAGTCTTGGTCTTGGTACAATAAGTACAGAGAGTGTTATGTCGTTCAGGTCGTTGTTATTGCAAAAGTTTTTATTTAATCTCGATCCGTTCACATCGCATGGAATGAGAATAGGAACGAACGAACCCTTGAGACTGAGATTACAGGTGAACTACACAATACGCAACATTCAAAGCGTCGTAAGTCATAAATAAACTGCAGTTACCTTGCCCCATTATTGGTTCGTAACATAACTATCCATAAAGCACATTATTCACGTATTTACATTCACAAATTCAATACGTATGTGTAAGAAGTAAGCACACACATAAAACACACTCCATTGGAGTCTCAGTCATTGTAAGCTGTAGGCGATAACAACAATAAGACATAGGTACGGACTTTTCTTTATGATTATGTTTGTAGTAATAATGCAACTGGATTTACTGATATCATACAAGAAGTCATTTGTACTTGCAATAGGGTTGGATCGTACCTATAAGGTACCTATCGTACCTACGTATGGAAATCACCATAATAATATGAAAATTGATCCTAGTGTTAAATTCATATTCACGTTGTATTCAAACAAAGCAATGTTAAGAGGTGTATGCTACCATATTACTGTAATTCTTCACACGTTGTTGTCCCATAACTCATATCAATAATATTACACTTTGATTTATTGCAGGTTTTATGCAGAATGTGCAGTGTTATTATAGTGCAAGTTTAGCATAGATCTGCTAATTCAACTTGCAAAACTCGTGCGTGCTTAAAAAACCATAAATCCTATAATCATTTATTGTATTGCTGTTATCGCTCAGAGTGAATGAGTCTGTCGAATGAATCTTTCTGCCATAGCCATGCGGAGAGAATAATGGTCTGCCTACACACACACACTTGTATTTAATATTAAGCATTCATTTTATATTTTACTCCATGATACTTTCTGCTGGGCTTGCACTTATCGTTATTATCTAATCAAAGCGTGTGCTCCTGCATGCTTCTACAGTAACACCAATTGTATGTAATACTACATGTAAAGGTATATACACATGAAGATATTTTTACCTCTCAATGAGAGGTACATCTGTATCTGTATATAATTATACATTACACGACTTATATAGGTATATAAAAATACATACTTTAACTATTTATAAATATATAACAATCAAAAATAGCACAGGAGAACAGAACGAATCTCTTCATGTGTATTATTCTTGTACGCAATCATCGAGTAGTAGTAGCAGCATAATAACAATTGAAAATAGGAAGCATGGACAAAACAAGTAGTAGTGACTTATGTTAGAATGTATGTAACTTGTCAGCGTGACATATGTTCATTTATACTAAAGGTATTATACTATTCTAATATAAAAGTGCATGGAGGTACATGGGATTATATTGTTATAGACTGCACATAAAAGGATTAGTGCACAATTACTGAAAGAGTGCTAATGTAATTACTTGAGGAAAATCTTAATTTACGATTAATATCTTTGTGAGTTGGTAAGTATGCTGTGAATGTGATGTAACGCTGAGATTTTGCCAATCAACACACAAAAGAGCGATAGGCAACAACTACAATGTTTTACTTAAGTTGATAGCTTGATAGCAAAGAACATTTCGACTGTGGCTTAAACTTTGCTAAATAAAGTGCTTTAGGACATTGCATTATATTTGAAGCCTGCCGAACGTTTTCATTTTACATTCGAGTCAAGGCACTGTGCACTCACAGCACAAATAAATAAACAAAATGTCTATACGATGTGTTCTAAAGTTGAAAGAAACCCCATTTGCCATACACAAATCAAATCAAGGTAGATTTTCACTATTTAGATGTAACAACAGATACACGACACACAAATACCTATATATTTTATATTCTACTACTACTACTAGACTACACATATCCTGAAATACTTATAACACAAAATGAATATCGAATCGTGCAGAACGTAAATGAAATGCTTCTGCTCATTCTCATTCTTCATTCTTTTCTGTTCATTTGATTGCAGATGGAATCTTCGTGTTTTGTTTTGTGTCTGTGTTCAGAAGACAAGGCTTTGTGTTTCGCTCTGTGCTATTTTTATGTCTTGTAGTAGTAGTAAAGTTTACACATGACTTGATCTTTGCCTGGCTTGGCTTGACTCAATGAGACGTTTCATGGGAGTTCTGTGTTGTGAAATTCAGAAGTGGTCTTTAAGTCTCAGCTCGCTTTGGAAATATTTTTCACACAGAGTTCCTCTCACATCTTAATCTTTCCGTAGCCCTCTCTAATATACAACAACACTAACATCATCTTTTTGTTTTCTCCAATTACCTCATGGCAGCAGACACGTAACAATACTTTATGGGATTGATTTTGTTTGTGTTTATATACGCATTGCGATCTTAATGAGAAATTCTGTGCACATCAATGCATAAGGCTTACACAGATTGTGACATCAAACTATAAACATTATTTTTAAAGTAAACACAAACGTAACATGGTTCATACATTATATAAGATTGTTGTTTGCACTGCGGCAGTTGGTTGTGATTACACAACAGAAAGATGATTACTAACAATAATCATAAGTAAATGTACACATAGTTAAGTATTTCATATTAATTTAAAATCTCATTGAGTTCTTTCCAGCCGATACGCGTATGTGTAATGGAATTACCGTATTGGAATTTTGCAAAAGTAGGTATAATTTTTTTCTATACTGTTTTACATTAGGTTTAGAATACTTTAATTTATCATTTTTTTGTTCCCCAATCATGGTGTTGAATTTTTGATGACTCGTTTCGAAATTATATAAGCGTATAGGTAGAAACACGAAAGCTTAAAGCAACAGGATAAAAATTGGAAAGTAAGGTTATGAAATGTAAAGAGATTTAAAACGTTTCTTTACTGACCACCAAGTCAAAATCCAATGATGTGTGATTTATGACAAATATGTGAAGTAGGCATTAGCACACAGCATTAATAATCAAATGACATTGTACATATAATATTATAATAGCTACTTAGCAGCAATCATAGATAGAAATTGTTACTCCATAATTTTTTATTCGGTACGTACATACTTTATCAATCTGGTAATTGTGTAGGGAAAATAAAATACCTAATGCAGATATATGGAGTTACTAAGATCTCTTTGTGCAATTCCACATTATTTATTCACACTCTGCATTAGCAAGGGATACTTTATACTTCATTTTTTATACATACTATCTCACATCACCACTTGGATGTATTACTACAAGTACCAGAGGTTTGTACACCGCATACACATGCTGTATTGTATTTATTACTATAGGATGAGACATCATCTAATGTACGTGGTAGAATATAATACTTGCTTTTGCAAACAATAATAACATAATAGAAAAGTATTATTATAATACTACGACCTGATGATGAAGTAAAAGTTCCACACGATTGCCATTCGTGGCAAGCTGTCTGCTAGCTCGATTCACAAATTGACAATTGTCGGTTGGTTTGCCTTGGGAATGTTGTGCAGCATACTTTAGCGTATAGAAATATATAATACATTCATTCGTACTTATAATATATCTTTATACTTGGTGATATAACTTATAAGTACCTACATATCCTATCTTTATATATTTCTAAGTACATGCACATGTAAGTAACTAATATTGTAATGGTAGATTTAAAAGATCTGTGGAAGTGTATAAGCTGCTTGGGTTGTGCTCATTTCTCGGCATGGTGCATGGCTTGTCATTTGCAGCGTCGTCGGTAATTGGGCGCTATCTGCAACAATCTCTGCATTCCGTCTCATCTGACGAGTCTTTCAATTGTGTGCGTGTACCTATTCTCTGACTATGTAAAGTATTTCACTATTTTTATGTCTACATTCAATGAGGAATATCTCCAACTATTTATACGAAGTATTCCAAACTTGCCAGTCGTAGCCAATTATTTCACACTGCTTATTCTCCTGTGATGTATTATTGTGTATTTGTGTAGTGTAAAAAGGAACAGCAGAAAAATAATGATTAATATGACCTACCGGTAATGTTGAGTTGGAGAATTCAGGATTCTGCTTCTTATTACGCTGCACTGATTGAGTTGCTTTATAATTTTATTGCATATTAGAATCAATGTTCGTTACAATTACTTACTATTTTGCAGTTCTTGTTTAGGTATATTATTTTATGTGGTTTACGTGTTCATGTTCTGTAATTTGTAACCCTTGTATTGTAAAGATACACTTTGTAAACGTTACTTGCTGCCAAATTGCGACGGCACACTTCGACTGACTGTCTAATCGAACGGGGATGACGATACACCTACTTATTCTATTTGTACTCTTATCAAACCTCAAACATTTACATTTTACATTTTTAGGGCATTCATATTTATATTGATAAGGAGAGTACTAAATGAATGAAACGTTGAGTTACTAACTACTCCTTTTAGGTAAATAATATTATGCTAGTTATGATTTACCTACTTTATTTTTCCGTTTCCCATCAGAAGAATGGCAAGCAAGCTTACAATTAGTGACCATTATTACTGCAATTAATTATACCAGTACTACACTGACAGTTATCGCTTTTTATCATGACGCAAAACTTTCGATAACAGATATTATTATTATTCTACGAAAATCCTTTTTTGCAAGCAATAATGGTTTTCTGTTAAAGTATGCATTATTGTATTCATTCATGTATGTGTGGGCTGCATAAATACATGTGTGTGCAGACAGGATAAGACTTTCAACTTAAATATGTACTTAGCCTAATTTCTGGTAGAAAAAATATCGAGTTCTACTCTGTTCCTATCAGAATCACAGTGTAAAGCTAATTTATTTCCCAACTACGCTTCAACATAAATAAATAAACATTAAATAATTTTCTTTGAGTCTTACGCAATAGTAGTTAGATTTAAAATGCCGAATTAACTACGTAAATAGTACCTAGTTGAATTCGAATCTCTTCAATAAAGATATTTTATGCATGAAAATACACCTTAAACGCTTAAAGACACATAATAATAGTAGATTTGTTTGTTTTTAAATAAATAAATGTTTATAAGGTAAAATTAAGTAGCTAATAGCTTGTAATAGCAAAAGCGACACTCCCCCTTCCGTTGTTTCCTTACTTTGATGTTTGTGGATGCAGAAGTTAGTACTTATAAAATTTTAAGTCTCAATTTTAAATTTATGGCTATAACTAGCAATAATTAAGAAACTACTAGCTGTGGCTGCACGTTATGTCATTTAAGCTCCAGACAGTTGCTGTTGGCACAGAGAGAGGAAACAATACAAGAAGAAGGAGACAGTAGGATAAAGCTCATTATACGCTACAAGATTTTTTCGAGTTAAATAACTATTAAGTATGCAATTGCATTTATTGTAGCGAATAGAGTTTAAGTGGAAATAATTCGACGAAGGAAATATGGTTATTACTTTAGGGAGCGTGTATTGCTAATAATACATGCACGCTATAGTACCACCACACAGAGACAGACGTATGTAGATTTAAAAACTGGGTGTGCTGTCCCTTTCTTGTAATGACTAATGTTGCTATTATTTCTGTAGCTGTCTACATCGGCGGTATTTTATTATCTTCTCAACTCTTGTGCGAGTACCGACATCCAGAAGGATTGTGTACTGTTTGAGTTTCCACTTTATATATCTCGTGGTTTATATTTAACTGCTGCTGTGATATAAAACGTCCATAATATCCATATCATATTATTGTGGTGGTAGTGTGAGATTACTTTAGACGAAGTATGTAGACAGCATGCATTTAATAATATTACCATACTTGTACAGATATTTATGCTTACGCGTCAAGGTAATTTGAAACAGAATGGTCTTAGACACTTTAGACTTCCCTCTCTGCTAATAATAATAATATCTCTTGATAATTTTTAATCGTGGTAGTTCGTGCTGCAGTTACTTCTAGAGAAGTAAATCTTTAGAAGTTGCAATTTAAATATTTATAGCGTGTTTGTGTAAGGAAATGTCAGTACAACCCCCAAATAACAAAAGACATTTACTATTTTATTCCCTTAAATTGCCTTGACTTAATGCATGTAACTTGTATGCGAGCTGTTTCCACTCCTGCTTTGTCTCTTATTTATAAAAGGTTGTTCGTTGCGCATTTTTATTAATAATATGCCTGACACTAATTTTTAAGCCGCAAGCATAGAGTTGCATTTTCTTGCGAGATTCAATGGGTACTTAGGTATTATTGGCACTTTCAAATGACATGAGTTAGAGTAGGCATGCTTTCAAAATTCAAACAGAGAATTACTTCATTCAAATTCAAACACATTCTCTTGTTTTGTACTGAAGGTATATTATAATCTTTTAGTCTTGTGTGTTATTTCCTACTAAATTGTTCGGTGTGTTTTTGTGCAGTTTTCTGAATGGTACTGAGTGAGTCTTGCAAAGTCTTTTGTGTATTTGTACTCAGCTCCGGGTAAAAAATAATTGTCATTTATCTTCCATAGCTGTTAAGCCGGATTCAATTTGCATTCACATAATATATACATACATTACATACATACATTACTACTTCTTCTTGTCTGTGTATTACTAGTATCAATATAATACCTAAAGATACTAATATAACACTGCCCTATTCGTATACTTTCAGTATCTTAGATCCCAATTCACTCAGACGCAAATACAACATTTACATCACCATACATAAACATTCACATTCACTTGACTACTTTTTGTGATCTTTTTTCTCCCTTTCGCGTACATAATACGAGGTTTATGTTAGTTTAGTCAGAATAGAGGTGTCTGTGCCAATTCTGTTCACAGTACCACTTTAGTTGAAAGTAAAATCCTTTAACATGTTTATTACGCTATTTGCAAATATTTTGGCACCGAAGGCTATCATAATGCAATGATTGCTACTGTAACAGTTATTATGAGAAAAGAAAATATTGTGTTGCTTATATTATTAGCTCCATTCACTGTGTGTCTATAGGTATGCTCCTGTCTCTATGTATGCATTGCATTAGGTGGATAACCTTAGGATCATGTATACAAAAAGAGAGTCTCCATTGTTTTCCTCAGACTGTGCATTTGCTTCTACTAATGCATTTGTATCCAATCAGCCTTGCGATTCTGTGTAAAACAGAAAGTTTTGTCTTTTTCCTTGTGTTCGTGTAATTGTAATTTTATACTAGTATTGTCAACGCTCTGTCCTGAGTCCTGAGTGAGATTGCGATTTTTCTGTTTGCATTTGTATCCTAATGCATGTAGCATTCACTATTATGCGTGATAATGAGTCAGTGTACAAATATTACGTACATTTACTTAGCTCCTCTGGTTGTAAACTCCAAGTTAATTCAACGACTTGAAGTAATCTGCGTAAATTATACGAATGTGTGTCTTCTACTACTACTAATGTGTTTACTAATACAGTGCACTCAGGATTTTATAGTGTTGAATCGTGTCGTGTGGGTGGGTGTTCTGTATAGGTACGTGTAAACCATGCACGAATACCTAAACATAATTCCTATATGTACACAGAAATTTGCTATAAGTACAAAAGTAGTTTTGCTTCGTTTATACTTGTTATAGAGATCGTATTTCTGAAAATAAACGGTTTCGACTCATTTGTACTTTGCCCAGTCGTCCTGTTTAAAAAAATCTACATCTACAGGGAAATACGGAAGTAAGTATTAGTGACGCGAGGCGAGGGCATGGCATTAGAATTAGAAATCCGCTTACTACTACGTAACAGTTGCAATTTTGAGACATGGGACTTTCTTATTTAACTACTACCCAGGTTTATCACGACTTGTGTGTACCTAAAACCACAATCAGTCAGTTAAATGTATTTCAGTAAATCAAGACACTCTACATCAGTCTGCCTATATATTACTAAGACAAAGAAAAGATGAACATTGCCATAAAAATGTATAACCTACATAATATCTTTATTGCATCTGCATGGTTTGATGTGAAACTATTAAAGCACTACAATACGGCGATTTGTATTTTGTAACCAACATCTTGAATGTTGAACACAAGTAAGTAAATATTGCCGCTATTACATTGACATGAATGTTATTTTGCATGTTGTGGCTGCTGCTACTACCAAGTGGAAGTGTACTAACGTAAATCTTGAATGCGGATAGAGTGTTGTAGCTTTGTGTGGACATAAACAGGTTATTGGAGATAGGAAGGAGAGAGAGAGAGAGGAAGTTCCTTAAAGCAAATCTTTGGTTAAGTAAGCAGATATTTGTTATGCAAATTACACCTGTAATAATGTAAGCCTGAAGTGCTTAGCTTGCAGACAGCCACAGCCATATGCCATTCAAAGAGATATACGCGTATCTTGAACAGACAACGAGGAATCTACTACCGCCTCTGTTTGTCCCACCCATTCACGTTGCATTTCCAAGTTGCGTTATGCTACGTTACATCACATTGACTTGACTTTGTTACGCTACCCGCTTTGTCGTTTCTCATCATCGTAAAACGTACTTAAACTTAAGAACAGAATTCCATCTACCTAAAAGCAATAATATACCACTGCTGTGGTAATGCTGCCAGGCAATATTTACTTTGACGATAGTTTTTCTCTGTTTTTCTTAAGATTCTCAACATGTTTTTCTTGTCAGAGTAAAAAGAAGATAAGAAAGCATATATGAAACTCTATCCGCCAAGAAACAAATTCTGCTATGAAAGCAAACAGTAAAAACTCAGGAAAATTTTAATAGGATGTCACTTATGTATTCTTGTACAGTACAAATACTGTTTTCATTCTTTGTAGAAGAATTTACCCTCAAGCTTCCATACACACTTGGGGCTGCCGTTGACAGGTGTGAGCTGTAATTGTAATTCTACTCCTTTTTTTCCTTCTCCGTGTTTGTATGTTTGAATATTATTAGTAAAATCTATTTGTGAACGAAGACTTAATTGTATCATATTATTGGCATCAGTTTGAAACTAAATTGTTCCACATGGATAGACAATAGAAAGAAGCAATTGCCTTAACGTATTGTACTACTGTATAATATTACAGTGTATGTAAACTTATGTATGTACAGTATCATTGCTTTCCCTTATTATTAAAGTTACAAAATGCAAATACAATTTAGACAAAACATTATTGCCTAATGTCTAGTAACCGCCAGACAGAAGTCTGCCATGTGTTTAATGGTAATAGTTCTTTCCTGTCGCAGTATTATGCTAAAAATCTTCTATGTAGATGTTTTTAATTTTGACTCTGATGCTGTGGTGGTGAGTGAATAGGTAAATGTTTAGGTGACTCTGTTTGGTACATTTTTTTGTAGTAGAATATGTATTTGTTGCTATTTAGATACACGAAATGAAGGAATGTTTGGAATATTCATCTACAAGGGTTAGTAAAATGAGTATTTTCGAAGTAGAAAATTTTGGTACAAAGGTATTCATTCAACACAACGAGCACAAAACTGGTTATGATGATGGATGAGTGCATTATCTACGTAGTTTAGTTTGAGTGTTCTTCTTTTGATGTTTGTGATCTGTTGGTGTTGTATGTGTCTCCAACAATAAACAAGTATCTCTCTGCGTGTGCTAAAATATAGGTTCGCTTTTTAATGAAAGCGACAATGCATATGACGATCCACCCTAATCTACATTTATAAACGTGTATTTATTTTCCTGAATCAGAATACTTTCGTATTCCCCGTTCCATTTCACTCGCTTCCAGGATTTCATTTCTCTTTTGAAGGAAAACGAAACAGGAAAAATCTACATTGTTCATTTGTTTTGACATATTTAGGTGAAATGCATGCACATGTGTGTATCAATGTCAAAGTGACCTTGGCTGGAGATGAAATGAGATGAAACGGGAATGATAATGATGCACTCTGTGTAATTGATTTCAATGATAGACGTATGTATAGGCATTAGTAAGTAAATAAGTCTGTAATGAATTGCGTTGTAGCTTTAGCTCTTCGTGATACATTTTCTGAATAACCCTTGACAATGTCAAAGTAAACTCGGATGTAACCCAGAAGCTTGCAAATACGAATTATCCCATGTAAGTAATGTAATACAGACATAAACTAGTATACAAATAGTTAGTTAGTTCAGTAGTTGCATAAAATTGTATACTAGTACAATTGTCTGAAATAATGTAATATAGGCTAGGATAATTATCTACTATTCTAGAACCACAGTACTGATTACTGCGTATAATATAATATTATAAATAAACACATAAGGATACTAGAGGAGCTTTATGTGAAGTAGAGCTACAATGACACACATAAATGCATTAAAACAATCATTCCTGATGACTAAACTGCATTGACACGGTGCATTCAGGACAAAATAATATTATTCCACCTAATTACTTGATTCCTTTCTATCCAACACTTCCCTTCACAGCATGGGTAAACTGAAAGTAATCCCATCATACAATAATAATAAATAAATGCCTAGAAGTAGTACTTATATCTAGAATTATAGTTTATTAGCAAAAACTATAAATAATCTCCGACAGACAATCCTCATAAAGAACTTACAGGAAAATGTGACCTCCAAGCTCACAGCGTTCATGAATACGACGGCATAGTTAGCACAAACAGTTAATTATACCACACTGCTCATTTTAGTCAAGATAATACAAAAGACTCTCCTACTTGTCACGGCTACCAGTTTTCAAAACAAAAATAGCCATCCTCCTCTCCTCTATAGGTAACATGCAATTCGCGTTGCATTTTTATAATGATAATAAATTCAACTTCATATTAAACCTATAGTAAGCCACCTTTTATTTCCAACATTCTACTTGGAAAAACAACACGACCAAAAGAAAAAATACAACAACCAAGAAACACATTCTAACTAGGTATAGGTAAATCTAAGACAAGAGACTCACGCAGTAAGTAACATATAGCTTACTTGCACCATATCATTATGAGACGATTATAAAATAATACTGAGACATAGAAGCTAAATGAGTACTCTTCTATTATTTTTATTTTCCTCACTAATGCTATGAAGATTACATTACATTACTTACCAGACATTCTCAGTACATTACTTACTTCGACTTTTTAGTACAAGTTGACTTTGACTAAAAGAATTTACGAGCGCGATTAGCCTCAATACATACTTACAATGGAGTAAATATTAAAAGCAACGCTTAACGTGTGTACTTTTTAAACAAAGCTCCTATATAAACATTATACTCTCCTACTATTTAACATTCCCAAAGTATACCAACTTTATTATAGTGCTTACTAACGCATGGTGTACTTTATAGTGTACTTTACCTAAAAGCATATGCAAAAACCTTGCAAAAACACAAACAGACACAATGCGTGCCTTACTGGCTCTGCTTTGGCTCCCATTGCATTGTGATGGAATGCATTAATCAAGTCGCATTATAAAGCACAGCAATAAGCTCATACTAGTTGTTATTATACTTATAATAGGCTTGTGCACGGTACAGTGTTTGCAATATGTGTCATTATAATGCATATACTTGTATTTTAATATAATAAAGTGCTGGCTATATTTACAAAAAGTGTTTATACAGAAGGGCTCATTACTCATTACTTGATTCCTCTACTCATCTTCACTTGTCAGCGCATCACAAAGTAGCAATTAAATCCGTACCCATTACATACATCCTTTCATGTTTTCGAATTTCACTTAAAACTTAATCTTCATATTAATGGCCTAGCCCACTATAGTAGTAGTCTTCCCTTCCCTAGGCTAAAGTCACCAATCGTTCCTCTTATAATAATGTAATTTGTGCGAGCCCGTGCTCATACTGTCATGATCTATACACTAGTATTCCTATATCCTACATTATTTTTTACCTTGTAAATAATACTTTGTATATAAATATACTTCAAACCTAACCTACCCACTTACAATGTTATTTATCACATTTTGACTCTGTCACACACGCCTACTAAAATGCAAAAGTGGACACGACAACAGTGTGTCAAGTCAACTCATAAATCTAACCATGAAAGGCTAATTATAATAAAAATATATTGTCTTACCTTGTAAATTAGTTCCAAATATTCACTGAATCCAATAATGCAATTAGTTTCTCCGTGAGACAAACTCGTGTGTACTTTAGAACTTTAGAAGCAAGGCAACTCTATTTACTTATTACAAAGTGACGAGTCTCTGTAGCACAAAACCCACAACTTGTAATATTCTTGCAGCAGTAGTAATTGTCATACACTTACTTACTACAAATGAATTTTTGACAAATCCAAGTGTATATATTTACTACTTGTATATTTTTGAGAAAATTTATTTTCTCATTCTTTTCTTAAGATGATGATAATGGAACACTGTTAAACCGTATTACAGTTATGTAGTACTAATGACGTGTATTTCGGATTGCTCACTAAAAATTCAGCAAGAAAACGTTATACATATCTGTTTATTCGCACTCTCACACTAATGGTCAATGATAATAATATGTTAAAGCCGAGTTAGTAAAAACTAGGTAACTGCAAAGGTAGTAATAACAATAAAGAAGGATTGCCACACATGGATGTGCTATGCTCTTCGTACGAAGACAAAATGCAAACTGATGTGAGACTACATGAAATTGCATGCGATTGCAATAGTACAGTAGATTACATTACTTACATTACATTACACCAACTCCACACAGGTACAGGTACACCACAGGTACACACAACACACAGTACTATACACTTACAGTAGAATATGAAAGCATTGCTTTTAAGCTCTATGATACAATACAAAAGCAGCAGCAGAATCCAACAGGTGAGACTGAGACGATTCTACATGCATGAGAATGCTCAGACCTGGCAAAACAGAACAGGTATAGGTATACAGATATCTGCACATACAAATACAATATACAGCTACAAACGAAATCTAAAAGACTCAAACCATAATATTCCACTATTATACCCATGTAGGTATGTCCCTAACAAAATACAGCACAGGATACACATAGACACTCCACATACATCTGCCATATGCAAAAGTAAGGTACCACAGTACAAAAGACCATACACAGATACAGGTAGGATCATAATAATTCTCTCTCTCTGTGTAAATAACTCTTTGCAATACACAACCATAATAAGTCTCAGCTGCTTTCATACCTGTTGCTTTTCTGTGTGTCTACTATATGTGAATGTGTTACCGTATTCACATTAAACTTACTCCTCTCTCTGAGACTCTGGCTTATATAGGTATTACTACTACTTCTACTACTTACTACTATCATTGCTTTAGTTTTGTATTGTATAGAATGTGTAGTAGTAGTAGTAATGTGTTTGTAGGTGTGCTCAGTTACTAAATGTATAATATATGAAGTGCGTTAGTTATAAGCAGTTTACATTTGGTTCGTAATAATAATACACACATACACACAGAGAGCTTTATAGGATTGTTGGTTTGTGTTAGGGGATCTCTGTGTATTGTGTGATGTGCAGAGCGGGGATGAATTTTCCTTCCAGCTAGAATTTGCTCATGCAGAACAGAAGAGAAGAGAGAAGAATGGGAAATATACGAATGTAGTTGATGTGATGGTGGTGGTGGTGGATGAATTGTATTTTATAGTTCTTTGCAACCCTGCGTGTATTGTAATTGTGTATGAAACGGTATTACGGTGTATTATAGATAATACAACTTGGTTGGATATTGGTTTAACATGACATGAGTTACTTCCCTACTCGTAAAATGTTTATTGTATTTACAGGTAGTTCTTCTTCTTCTGCGGGAAGGATGATGCTCTCCTCTCTCAGACACAATGCAATTCTAATCGCAGTTTAACTGCATAATGTCCAAGAGACGCTTTGATTACTTAACAATTAAATATTTACGCCTTATTGTTATTCCGGCATGAATTATACCTGCAACCTGATGTAGTCGTCATTCGTCAATTACAAGTGTATCTATTAGGTATAGTACATACTACCTTCTGAAAAAAAAATCGTCCTAACAAAATTTTAACTTTTACAATAATGTGTTTGCTTAGGTAGTGGTAGTACTACCCTCTGAAAAATTAATCTGTCTAACAAATTTTGAAAATTTAGCACAACTTTTCCCTTAATTGTGGTTTGCACTCGAATAGTTAATTTTGGATAAACCTTACGCATAAAATGGATTAAGCATAATTTGCGTGTTATTACATAGAGTCTAGAGTATACAAATATTATGTGGGCTATTGTTGAATGAAGTACACAGAAGAACGTTGTTGATAAGAGATGAGAGTGTTAGCAATCCAAAATAGACAGCATTAACATATGTATCTGATATTGTTAGATGCTCATGTCATGTCTCTGTGTGCTTCACGAATCAACGATATAGCACATGTAGACTTACTAGTGTTAGTAGTAGGGTAGGACTAAAAGATACATTACAAATGAAGCTATAGTGATATATTACAAATCATATTATAGGAGTGCATGTTGCTATCAAGGATGTACATTGGAATAGTGTGTTGAACTGATAAAGGCATTTTACACAGTGTAAAGTACAATGTAAACAATAATGTTACCAGAAATAAATCATAATTTTATCATGTGCGCATATCTGCTTCTAATTATGGCACACTTTGCTCAAACAACTTCCGATTCGTAATGAATTTATTTCACTACACAGGACAACAATGTAATTTTACAACTGTGCCAATTGCAGTGTCGGAATGTAAATGTAGACATCACACACACACATAACATAAATATAACGTGTAGAAAACGATGATGGGTAAAATTGTTGCGTATGTATCCCTGTTTACTTGCGTGTGCATTTTGTTAACTAAAATATTGTTAGATGAGTGTACATAGTATACCTATAGTAGAGCATTGATTTGAGGTAGTGCCTGTATTGTACAATGGGACTAAGCAAATTAAGCACGTACTATTTTTCCACCATTTTTCTGACAACTCTTATATACAGCGTCTGCCTTGTAGCTTGTAAAAATATATGTGTGTGTACAAAAATGGTTGTTGATTGAACAGATTTCATTTTTAGAAAAAGTTATCGCACTACGTAATATACCACTGTATTACCGGATTATGTATGTATGTGAATGGTCACAGTAAAAAGTTATTGGTAGGTAGACTTGTTTTTTATTTGCCACTTTGTTTATGCACAGATTTATATGCATTTATGTACATAGTAGTAGAATTAGTAGTGGGCTGCTGCTGTTTGCTTAGAATATGACAGGGAGCTCCAATGTTCCATTTTCCATTTATGTACCGACAACAGTCACTGTACTGTAACTGTGATTCCGTTGCTGTAGGTTGATAGAAAGCAAGCAAGCACCAATTTGTTCCCTCACACACTATTAATTTAGTTAAGGAGCAGTTACTATATTCTACTCGATAATAAATGTTTAGGTGGTCTTTCTGTATAAAATACGTATGAGTGCCATGGATGGTTGCGTTATATCTTATTAAGTCTTTTATTCCATTAATTCTATGGTCTATATATCTAAATAGTTGAATATAGCATGTATATGTATATGTTGTGTAACAATAAAGTAATATGGACTACACCGTGAGATGATCAGATCAGTTTTAATTAGTAATTACAGGTTTCCCATAATATATTGTACAAATAATCAGACTTTCTTATTATTATCATAATATTTCATAGGTACACATATTATTATTAAATCCCTTGCAGTCTGCTATTATATGTGAGCAATTAAAGAAAATGTACAAGTTGGTTGAGAGTTAGAGGTAGGGTGGCCGATGGCCTATTGCATGTTTGCTGTCTTCGTTGAACGGTGAAGGAAGCCACTTATTAACCAGACAAGCCAAGACAGAACGTGTATAATATTTAGTGTACAATTTTAATTACTATTTGCTGTAGAAAAATAATTTAGTTAATTTGTTGAAAACTAGAGCAAACAGTTAGGCAAACCACAACATTACAATGACAATCTGTAAATTAATGGTTTGTAGCAGGCGTTTATTTTTTATTCTGTTTGTTTAAGTCATTCCGTTGTTTTTCTTAGGATTTTTTAGTCACATTGAGTGAATGGACAATCTAAGGTTATCATTTATCAACAGGTAAATGAGTAGCGTACATAATTGCTCCTTCTTATTAGGAATGGGAGGATGGGATTGTATAGAATTCCCATTATATGTTTTGAAATTAATTGGAATCTGGCATGTATCTGGCAAATGTAAATAAAGTGTTGAATATTATGCCTCGATATCTTGCAACATCCATATTGGGCTTTTATAAAAACATTTTTCTTTCCATGTAAGTGCATTAAGATTTATTAGAAAAAGTATATGATAAATACTATACTTACTTTTACACGTACATTCTTTTGCACTTGTCAAGTTCCAAGTGTAGACATAAACACACAAAAATACCACATTCTTCTTGACTTATAGTAAAATGCGTGTGAAACTTCTCTTAGGAGGTGGCGTTAATGATTGATGGTAACAAGCAGTAAAAGAGCTCTAGTCAGTGGCGATTTAAGTAAGACTGATTCAAGTGTGACTGACCTTTACATACTTTACTTTTAATATAATGGAGATACAATGTTACACACACAGCATTCCATATACTACAACAACTAAACACAATAATAAAACCGACAGGTCTAAAATCTCCCACAGTGTAGCACTTTGTATCAATTTAAAAGTTTATGTGAGTTATAATTATAGAGTTGCCAATCTGATTTGTGCAAACGCTGCAATCCTATACGTTTTCTTTGCCAAAGTGCAGCAGATACCTACCCAAAGGAAAATAGAAATTCTGACCTAGTTTGGTTTTGGTCTGAGGGTACCTACCTACGTTCTACCTTTACCAAACCGCAGTTTAGCAAGAATCTACGTGACTTTGCCAAACATTTAATAGAAAAACGATTAGAAAACAAATAGACGCTTCTACACCAAAGAAATCAAACTGCTGCGGCGGCAGGTGACAATCACAGACTTTATAAATAAGAGTCAGCATTATAATATTAACGAAGAAATTGATTAATGTTTGTACAAAAAACGGAAAGAAAAAGTATCTGAATATTTACCATGAAACTAGCAACGCAGAGCCAGAAGAGACCTGAAATTACAATGAGAATTGTATAAACACATAGACCTAATAATTTATAATGGGCCACGTACCTTTGAACTGTTAATAAAATGCTTGAATTAGAGAATTAATGTGAAAACTTGTGAAAAATCAATTTGCTAAAAGTTTTGAGTATTTTGAGATGAGGTTGATCGAAGTATAAGCAATATCTTTTGGTTTAGTGAGCTTTTAGGCTATTCATTCATTCATCATCTCATTCTCACGAACAAAAAACTAATGACTCGTTTTTTATGGTTGGCTATTTTGTAACGTCCTTTTTACTACCTGCTGTGGACTCATCCCGATTCCTTTGCAATTTGTCATGCTAAATTTGTTCACTGTCTCAATTCATGGCAATTCAATTCAAGATCTAATTCACAACATCCATTTTTCATTATAAATGCAATATACAGTATTTTATACATTTTCAATTGTTAATAGGTATAAACTATAGATAGGCTACTATTAACTACAAAATTTTGCTAACTTGAGACATACCCCTATTCTATCTGATACAGTGTTACAAACTTTTACATTTTATATACTATACAAATAAGAAATAAGTATTATAGCTCTTCTAATACTATTCAGAAACATGTCAGATTTGGGAATGACAGTACAAGTCAAAAGTGGAATGAATGAGGCTGAAATAATTGTAGAATTTCTGTAAGCTCCTTCACTCTTCAACACTGCCGAGTGATTTTACTGAGAAACAGAAGAAGAAAGTAAATGTATGAAGTTGTTATTGTAACTGTCCTAGTCCACTCTCGTTATATGTCCAAAGTTTCAAGTGTTTTGTGTTTCTCTCTGTCTTTCCCGTTGTAATGTAAAGTGAAGGGTGTCTTGCGTTTTGTTGCTGTGTCTTGCTAAAAGGAAATGAATGGAAATGGATTAGTACAGTTGTGCATAGAGAGAGAGAGAGAGGAATGGATGGACCTCATGGAAAGTATCGAGTTAATGTACAAACGTAAAGTAACACAAAGCAGATGTTCATTATGGTTTCGTTTAGTTCCTTTACATTCATTTTCAGTTGGGCAAGTCAATTTAGTTCTGTGTTTTGCTCAAATAAATGACAAGAGACCAAATAAATGAAAATCTTAAAATGAGGCTAAATTTTCCAAAGCGAGTTTCTCTGTACGCATCTCATCTGTTTTAAGAGTTTTTGTCATGTCAGCTGAAAAACAGTTTGTTGTGATGATAATAATGCATATACAAATATGAATATGAATATATGAGACAAGGTTGAATGACAACACAGACTTAGATTTGAGCTTCAGAGATTCACATTCTGATTTCTTATACTATAGGAGTAAATGAAATCACAGAAATAAGTCACACAACATACACACACGTTCTAAATGCACAAGATTGGTTTGTGATGCATTGCATTTGTCATACCAGAGGCTTTCTACTCCTTCTCTATACGACTGTAGTGCTAGTCTCCCTTCTACAATTCTCTTCTACCTAATCAAGATGAATAATGTTTTTGTGCTTTTATTAAATTAAATAGAAATTCATGCAACACTTTATCAAATATTTATAACACAGATAAAAAATGTTATGGTCAGATGCATCCAGACTTGAATGACTTTGCAGAGATGACAACGAACTGTGGAATTCAAAATGCTCCTATAATCTGTTCATCTTGTAAAGATGGTAGTAAAATGTATGTAGGTACAAGGCACCTATATACTGTAAAGAGCTTTAAACAGAAAGCAAACGAGACAGATAATATGAGATGTGCACTACACAATTTTATTATTATTATTAGCACGCTAAGGCATTTTGCGTTTAAATTTGTATGACAGATTTGGAATTACTAGCAGAAACTAAACGAAACAACTCTCCAGAAGAGTAGCTTAAATTATGTGTTAAGCTGAGATTAAATTACAAAGGAAATTTTAAGATTTGTGCAGGTGTTTTTGCATTTTGAATAGAAATACAGTGGAGTAACCTGTGGAGCTGGTTGTTGTATAAGGACGAGAATGAATGAAAGCTTCTAGTTCTAGTAACAAGAAAGTTTTGTCGTAGAGAAGTCATTTAATGTAGAAAATAGGCATAAAGAATTTTTGGCTGTTGCACTGCACTCGTCCAAGGCATTGTCCGTAATCAGGCAGAGATAAATTTAAGTTTGTAGTGCACAACAATGGAATTTCATTTCACACTCGCAACATCACATTATCACACAACAATCAAGTCAAGCCTGTAGCTTTGATGTGGCGTGTTTTCTTTTGTCGTCGCTCTTTATTCCGCTGTTATGTTGTACCAAAGCAAACCAAAGAGTGGCGAGAGCACATAAGAAAAGAACTGGGGAACAATATGACAAATGAAGTGTAACTCGACAGACTTGACTGACGTGTCATGTCTGCAACACTATATACTAAAGCCTATATGAATTATTAACAATACACAGCTAAACCCACTGCTACACTTTACAATTCAACTTTTAGGTGCATAATCTTCCTAATTGTGTGATCTGTGAGCAGATTTGAGCGAAACCACACTGTAATATAACAAAATTGACATAAGCGAGAGTCAAACAAACAAAACGTACACAAACGAAAATGTTTTTGTTACATAAAGTTATTGAATTACGCTTTCTAGTAGTTGTATCAGTGTCCTACAGTCTTTAGCCGAGAATACTGTTTATCTGATATTATGACAGATTTTACATTGTGAAATGTTTTGTGCGTTTTACCTTTTCTCCCTTATTATTAAACAAACTTTTCAAAAAGTGATCTAGTATAGATAGAATAATGCAAAATATGAAATTGTTAATAGTAATTTTTGGTGTAATGTTGGTTGAGACTGGTTGACGTTGGTTGTGGTATATAGTGTGTCATTGTGTCTTACCTTTTAAGTTTACCAACTATACTCGAGATTGTTGTACTAAAAAGATTTAAATTGTACTTTTTTAGTTGCCAAACTGAGAATCATGAAACTTTCCATCTTACTAACCCAAAGCCATAACTCATAACGCAAACCGATAATTAATCAAGACTGAAAGAAAGTCTTTGTTGTGTCGTGGAGCAAAAGACTTCGTAAGAAGAAGAGTGTCAGAATGAGTGGTGAGCTTTATGAAATTATAATCTATGTATTACCACTACCTATTATTATTTGGTTGTGTATGTAATATAAATAAAAAGAAAGTTTAATGAGCCACAGCTACTCGTGAGACATCACCACAGATTGTTCCTCTTTCCTACTGACATAACCTCACTTTACTACATAATTTTATAATAATATTCCTCTAAATGATAAGATTGTGTGTTCGTCGAGATTTCATTTTTCTGTATGTACCAAGAGAAAAACCGATTTGGGTAAACATTATTAAATCATTTATTACCTTATTACTCACATTTAGAAAGGAGATTGATTAACTCTGCGCTAAGGAAGTGATTAGAAACTTCATTCAAGTTTTCCTTCTGAAAATCTACATCTCTACTAAAAAAGCGAACTCTCAGTTAAGAGTTAGTTCATGAAAAGAATGATTACAATACAAATTAATAAAGCTTTGTACTTTTTTAGGCAATGTTACATCCTAAATTCATGTTGGTCATTTGCCTCTGAAATAAAATTTCACTGCATAAAGGTACACCTCTTCAGTTAATGTATCAGATGATTTTTATCAAGCACTCTTCTTAAAGGCTGATGTTCTATCTGCACTCCCATCTTTCTATAATTGCACTAAAAATATCTAAACAAGTTTAACAAAACTCTTGCTTTTGCCATGAATTGTATTTAGCAGTTGTTGCACCTCAACTCAACTTATCTCTTAATGTATCAAAAAGAAAGCGTTTTTTATCCTTCTTGTTCTTGCATGTAGTAATGTGTAGCATGTTTTACTGGGCAATAATAGTGTAAGTAGGCATGTTTAATATGTAAGCAATTGGTTAAACATGGTGTAATTATAGTTTTAATAATAGGTACTAGCTAATCAATGATGGTAAAATTTGTAGTGACGAATTCCATGACGTACCTTACTCAACACTCATTTTTTAACAGTTATTTCAGTTACGTGTATAAGAATTATTGTACATTTCATATAGTTTTTATTTAATGGATTTTTTTTGCCACGGTATAACAGGTAGTAGGGTGGTAGTAAGGCGAATTAGTTTCACATTTGTAAATTTTTAGTTACTGTGTTAATAATCTGTGATACATTCAACATTCTGTACAAAATTGGCCTATTCTTTGCGTACCACCCATGGGCCACGTGCCGATTCGCTTTACAGGAATTGACTACAATGAGAAAAATTGATTAGATTCTCAAAACTGCCGAAAGCTTTGTGAATATTTGCACGTACTCGCGCATTAGAATCCAATATTACAACTTGTAGTTGTTTTCGTGCATCTGAGATAACAAATTGCTAATTTTCTGCTACGGTAGCAAGAAAGCGAAATGAATTGAGCCCAAGATTGAACTATTTTGTGTAGAAAAGTGGAAATTAACTGGTTTAGTATCTCCAATATAAGTTAAATTGCTAATATTAAGAATGAATAATACGAATGACCAAGTTAGATATAAGTAGTCGAGAAATGATGAGTTAATGTGGAGATAAAAAATTAGGAAACTATTACAACTATGAAATAAACTTTTCCTTCTACACTCATCAATCTATTAAAAATCCAATTTGAAGATGCTTATTAGCTAAATTATTACTGTATAAAAGTGTCTTCACTCAATCTCCTCTACTTCATTAAATATTAAATATTAAATACAATGCCTGTTCATCCACTTGGTGCAATAACGATTTATCTGCACAGCTATTTAACTTCTTATATATCTAAATGCAAATGCAGCATTAATATCTCTATTCCCAATGTAGTTCAGTAAAAACGAGAGTTTTACAATGCAATTCAAGAAGATTATCATTCACCATGAAATTTCACGTCAGAGAATAAAATGATGACCTGACTTTTGTTCTTGGAATTATTAATCTCATGCTTTTAGCAAACATCAGTCATGTATACCTGTAAGAATATACAAACTGAAGTTTAAAACTTAAATAGGAGTACTAAATTTTATTGCAGATAAGTATAAAATGGATGGTGAATTATGATGAGAAATAATTCACAAAGATTATAATACTGAGCGCAAGAACTGATACAGATATAGCTGTATCGTGAGTAGCCTCGTATTTAACTGCAGAACACTATCTGAATCTTCTGAGACATTAAACTTCTAAGTAGATGAAGAGTTATAGCATACCTACTGTATCATATCATATATAGGTATATGAATTACACATACTGAATTGTGATTTACACGGTTAAATATATAAATACCTATACACAGCTACTAAAGTACTTACTGTTGAATTCCTTTGTTTTTTCATGCCTACACGCGAGCTATACATATCTGAATACTTTTATTTACGTTTGTCTATATAAAACGAAGTCTAAGTGTAGTAATGCACCATGCAGATGAGTATCTTGTCCATTAGACTTTGCTTCATGTAATATAGCTCTATCAGAAGCCTCACTTTGCTCGTTTAAGTCTAGATTTACTTGAGACAGAATAATAGTTATAGTTATTTCGTATCTTTTATTTATACGATTGTAAGTCAAGTGTGCAGTTGCAGTAGGTAGTGGATAATAGAAGTTATATTCAATTTAAACGCAGAACTGGCTGAGCATGAATGCCTTGTTGGTTGGTAATTGGACTGAAAGCTAATTTTCTTATTTTTGATGCACACTTCTTTACTGCCAATTATTGTTGAGTTAGGATGGGAAATTTTTCGTCACAGGATGAACCCTTTCCATTTTCAAATGACGAACTGTGTGTTTTCCTATGCTCCTACTAAACTGACCAGATCAAACCAAGTCCAAGTTGCTTTTAACAGCTTAAAGTGACTTTTTAAATGCCAAATGACTCACACAAAAAATCATATATAAAGTAGTTCAGTAGGTTATCCTGGCATCATACTCGATTCACATCCAAAACTGAAAGGTGCCACTATTTATACGCGATTATAGGTCATATTATTATTTTATAAAGCAGCAAGAAAGAAGTGAGAAGTTGGTGATGTACTTGTACTTGTAAATTAAATTGAATCTGTTGATGAATGACGAGAAATGGCGAAAGTTGAGGATTTGCAAATGCCATTTGACTTAGACCTTAGCAATTTATTACATAAAAATATTTATCACAAAAAGTTTTACATAGGTATATAATTCTTGGCTGGGTTTTGCTTTACCTTTAGCTTGTACATATAGCGGTTGAATGGGAGCAATAAAACTGATGTGAGTTGTAACTTTGACTTTTGATAGATGTTTTGCAAAATGATAACGATGGAAATTTATGAGTTGGTATATAGCAGGAGAACTAATCTACTTTTCCATTAGGTAGTTTGCCAGTTTATGTAAATATGATTACGTGGAATGAACAGCGACGTGAGAAGTGAATCAATCGATAAAATTAAGTGATTGCTATAAAACGGATGAGTTCTCTCATTTGTTTTCCAATATTATATGAGAAGAGTTTTGGCAAGTGTTACGTTTGTGTTCTACCACATGCAATCCCTCAGTTACACATAATAACTTTTAATATCTTTGATTGTGAGTTGGTTTTATATCTTGTTTTCGTAAGAGAAGATTTGCTCATGCATTATTTCGTTGTCCTTGAGCTCCTTATTAATTTTAGATGCCAACGCCCGACCTAAGTAATCTAGTGAATTTCCCTCTTTCTGCTGCTGATCGCTATCTTTTAATTTTCTTGTGTTATCGTATTTGTATCTACATACTTAACATTATGTATTCATTCTGTAATAACATTCTGCTGAAATATCCAAATCCAAAACTATAAGTTACTTACTTACCTATACCTAGAAACTTTTTGGTTTCATCCCAAACACTCTTAAACTACTTACGGTACTAATCTTACTGTTAGTTTATTAAAATAGAAATTATTATTCTTATCATTACAAGCCCTATCCTTGTTACTGCTATACTGCTCATTCAATGAGCTTTCTTCAGTACATAAACATTTTAACATTATTATGTAGTATTTAAATTAGAGAAACGGATTTACTGCAAAGATAGTTAAGCTTTATGACTTAATCATTGATCATGAGTTATGGCTTTCAGTATGTTACTTTGCTGCATTCATGACAGACATCACTCCATCGGAGGATATCATGTCGACATAACAGTCAAAAATGGTTACAGATTTCATGAAACTAACAGTAAACCTTCTTGCTAGGTGAAAAAGTATTTACAGGGATTTGTAATTCAAATTCAGGCTCATATAAAGTATTAGTGCAAAACCATCGGCAGTAATATAATTTATCTATTTATAGGGATACAATAAATACAGCATAGAAGTAGAGGACGGACCAATATCTAATGTACTTTATACTGGAAATGTCAATAAACTGTAAATTATTTACTGACGAAGCGTTAATTTGACATGAACATGTTACAGTTACAATTACAAGAAATCCGGACACAGAAATAATTCAAAAAAGATTTTCTTCTGTTCCACCGTCAACCTCATTTTTGATAGTTGGCACTAATATTAAAATTTCGAAACAAGCTGTAGGTGGTAGCTTCAATCCGTCATCGTTCAGTCTTGTTGAGTTAAAAAAATGATGATTTTTTAAATGTCGATATGATTCATTGCTGACAGTCTTCCAACAAGGTTCACAAGGTAAAGCAAGGTTAATGTTTAAAATAAAGTGTAAAGCAGTATGACGGTGCTGTGCACTTTCCGTTTTTGCAGAAACCGTATATAACTTCATGGAAAAAGACAATAAGAAAATGAAAGTTAACAAAAAGATGAATGAAAGATGAGTGGGTGAGGAGGTAAATGGCTGAGTTTATTCAAACATCAAAAGAGCAATCACCCGTGAAACAACGAAATACAATATTCGATGTATATTACCATTGCTCTTCATTCTCCAAGCATTTCACTAGTGCTTTACTTAGGATATGGTTTTCACGAGGCAGAGGTGGTAGAAATTAGGGCAAAATGGTATCTCTGTACAAACGAGTTATATTTGTACTGAACGTTCCTTAATGCAGTCGACTCTAGAAAATTACCATATTAAACGATGAAATAAAATAGGTCGAGCCTCTCATGTGTAGATTTTGCAATGTATGTATTACAGTCAGTGGAGTTCGTCTCATCAGTATTCACAACACGGAGCAGAGATGTTGCTAATTCTCTCAAAAAGCATTTATGGATGAGTAAATCCGTACGAGGTAGTTTTAGTTTCCATTTCATGAATTATAATGGTATTAGATATCATAGTTAGCACTTAGCACTGCAGAACATAGTAATTTTACCAAATATATGTCCGATGATGAAATACTTCCTATGAATAAATATAGTGTGATCAAAAATCATTCCCAACAATGAGTAATGATTTTTCCACATTCAATTGCACCAATGCCCCAGTCAACAAATCTTGTCAATTTCCGTCAGTGTTACAGAAATCCCTAAAAAGATGCATCTGATTATGTTTGTACTTGCTTATAAAGTATTTCATACACAAACTGATACATAGTCGACGATTAAACTGCTAACACACATATAACTGCAGTAAGAGTAAAGGATGTAATATTTTGCAAGTATTTTTTTGTTTTGGTTGAGGAGGTCGATTCTTACGTCTATAAATTGTCATCAAAGTTACATTGGTATGAACATAAGTTACGATTTTCAACGAATTTATTGGAAAACTCACTTTCATATTACACATGGTGCTGCCCGTGTATTTACACCACACACGCTCGTTTGCAAGTGAGATTTTAACCAATACACACAAATTATTTCACAATTTAGTATGTAACACAAAAACTTCATTGTAAGATTGTAACTATTCATTGTAACAGTAATAATAACATACATGATACTTGTTTGATTATACGATATGATGCATATGTCCTTCCTATGCATTTCCATACTGCACGAGTCAATAAAGTTTAAGTGTAGTACGTAACTCGAAACCCATAACTAACGAAATAAAATCGTATGGTTAAAGTCAGAAGAGTTATAAAACATGTAAAATTGCGAGTTGTAAATTGTAATTGTACATATTGGTGGTTGGAGAGTCGAAGCGACTTGTAAATTGCAAAGGATGTAAAATAACTGCCAGAAAGGCGTGTTTAGTATAAATCAATAAATCAGTGATGAATGAAGTAATAGCGGCATTGCAAGCAAGAAATAATGTAATGGAGACGTGACATGACATGAACATGCCTGTGACACACTTAGTAATTAAGCTAAACCTCTATACAGCCTTCTTTTGTCTTATATCATGTACATTTCTTCTTAGTGCTGTACTTACCGTATCACTAACGTACCTATGTGATTCCCCACACACCGCACATTTTTACACAGCGAGAACGGCTTGACTGTCTTTATGGTTAGTAACAAAGCTTGAGCTGATTTCCCAGACTAATCTATTGTGTGTGCGTGTGTGTCAACTCAAGTTTGCACAATGGACCTACAACCGCAGTTTTGTTTATAGGCAATGGCAAATCCCACACTGAAGTATACCTACATGATGAATACGCATATTATACATATTATACAGTCATACATGCACGAGTAGAGTACAGATATTCATTGAGACTTTTAGGTTGACAACTTATATAGCTAGCAACTTCTTGAAGTTTAACAATAAGAAAGTAAAACCACACTGATCAAGTCAAATAAAGCAAAGTTCTATTTAAATTGACATTTTTCTCTGGTAGTGGTTTCGTTTAAGAATTGGGTTAGTGTTAATTACTTCGCTCAACGAATGAGACTTGATTCGAATCATTTTCTCTCATTTTATTCTTTGAGCAGAAAATACATTTTTGGCTTGGATGGTAATTATCCAATTTGTTTCAATCGTATATTATAACAAACCAAGTAGTACAGAAAAGTAAAGATAATAATATAATGTTTATTGCTGAAATACCTATATATACTCCTCACATGAAATGAACTCACTCCCTCAGACTCAGAAAAGAAAGAAGAATGAATGCCATCCAAGAACTACGCGCGGTGGTAATGACACTCACTCACTGTGTTCAATTTACAATGGACTACTAAATGCGCTCAAGACTGAATGTGCAGTATGTTATGTTATGTGTACCTTTTTGCTTGTTTTGCTTTCTCATGTGTTCACTTGCTCGCTTTTCTCATCTGTTTGTGTATATGACTTGGCTTGATTTGCGAATGTCATAGTGAACGGAAAGACGAAATGAATGGAGCAACGTCATAAGAGTGGTGAAGACAGGCATAATGCAAGACACAAGTCAAAGCATGCCAATTTACTCGAATTATCTGCCAGATACACAACGTTGTATGGTATAAATGTGGTATAGTACTGAAATACCACATCATCTCACCACCAATTAACCTACATACGCAGTGCATCGTCACGAGAAATATTTACACTGCTATACTAGAACATGCAGCAGCAGCTTACTGAAAATGAAGTCAAAGCCAAGACTTGGCTTATTACTCTGCGTCTATCAGATGGTTTGAAAAGTAAAAACAAGTGCAACTAGTACATAAATATTATCTGCGAACGCTCTATACTTAAGTACAAGTATTTGTACAACACGGCCGCAGAATAGTTTATTAATTGCACCCGATGCATTCAGAATGTACACAGAACACACTGTGCTTCTTAAAACTAACTGCCCCTTTTACAAATTGCCAATGTCTTTTTTCACAATCATGTTTTCTTGATATAGAACATAATTCTTAACGAATAGATGGATGCTGGCATTCATATACACCATGCTGTACTGCATAAGTGTGTTACAATGTTTTCATGAGTGTAATTGTGAATTATTTAGTTGCAGAGCTATTTATAATAATTTTCTCGTTCTTAAACGGGTGTGTGTTCAATTATTATTTATGCATGAGAGGAGACGTGATGCGTATTACAAATGCATTCTGGTTCAAACTGTGAACACTTTATTGCTTCGCAATGGATAAGGGATAAGGTATGGACACCTATACAAAAAATCTAAATTATTATTCGATGTGCTGCAATATACGTATTTATTATATGTAATCGACGAAATACAAGTACCTACCTACCTAAATAATGAATTTTATATGAGTGTGGTAGTCTTATCTGAAGGTATAAATTGTAATGTTAAAAATTTACTCCTTGTACGCCTAAATATGTTTATTGCGTGTACATCATCATCAATGTAGAATTGTGAATGTACATCGCTTTTTCTATCTGATGCAGTCAGTCACCAGTTTAGTTCTATATGGACATTCTTCCGCCAAAAAGGGTGTAGTCTTGTTTCGAAAATGCAAGACAAGACACTACTCTACACGGAACTCTCAAGATGTAAGTAATCTCTCAGAAAAAAGTTATGTGCATATAATTACGTCTTATGTGGGTACTTTACTCGCACTGGTAAAAGTTGATGGTGTGGGCAGAGAATCTCAAGAAGAGTATGCAATTTAGCGTAGGCTAGTAATCAGAAAAGATAAAAACGACTGAAATGACGTATCTATATTATTATTTCTAATGTAACTTAGTTCAACATTATGAGAGAGTACATCTCACAGACCAAATACATTAAAAGTCACTAAAAGCATCGAAATCTTTGTGAACATCCCAATTTCATTTAATATGCAATATCATGTTCCACGTACAATGTTTCACTGACATGATTTCGCATGATTCACTAACATTTTCAAAGTTGGATCAACTGGTCAAATAGTCACACTTTGAAAATATCAAAATCGTATTAAAAAATACATTTTATACAGAATAAGGTGGTAACTAAAAAAATATCATGACAAACTAACACCTATTAGTATTGAAGTGAGATAAAATTATTCTACCCAATGAGAAATATTAGTGGCAATCTAATTATGTGAAGCAACTATTTATTGAATTTATGTTCAAGGAAATTAGCTATATACTATTTTCGGCAAAATCGTTCTAGTAGTCTTTCCCCAAAATGACTTTACGCGTACATCATCTCTTAATATATCCCGAGTCGATAGATTAAACAGAAATGGAAAGAAAACACGACATTCATCATGAGAATGAGAATTGAGCACGCATATCTTTGAACATTCCGCATATGAATCGCGTATGTATTTTATATTTATATCTTGCTACAAATAGAGCATTCCTTAAGAGGTACATTTACCATACCTACTTCCTTAGAAATTCCAATTCTAGTTTCACAAATGGAAAGTAAACACTGAGAAAACATTTTATAACTGCAGAACAGTTATTCGCAAAAGTCATGAATGTTTCTAATATTGTAACTAACTGTAGGTGCATAGTACATATACATTCACATCCATGTCAAGCCAAAGGAACAACATAACAAAACCATACACCATAATAATAGTACATACAATAAAATATTGCCGATGAACTAGACCATCCGGATCCGGACAACATAAGTAATGCAATGCAGAAAGATTTTGTGAAGCAGAAAATAGGAAAACAGCTCAAAGGATTGGGAATTTCTATTACGACATAAAATGGTTTAAAATCAAGCTACATACAATAGGAGCACATACGGGAGAAGAAATATAAGTTATAAGTATCAAGTGAAGAAGACAACTCACGTCCGCCACAAAGATACATAGAATGAAAACAGAGAAATTCAATCTGAAGAGAGACACATACTGAAGCAATGAGAAGTGAGATGAGAGTCAAGTCGACAAAACAGAAACTGCTGCATCTCTGTTTGTGAATGCATCTTTTTCTCATGGACGTGTCCTATTCACTGTTGACTGTATCTGATTCTCCAATCCTTCTCTCCTACTTCAACTATGCATCTTTCCTTCTCATCTACTATATGCCCTTACTACTACTGCACAAGTCTAAATTTAAAGCTTTTCTCTCACATTCAACATCACACAGAAGGAAAGAACTCACGTAATGCAACAAAACACAAAGTAACGTAAGACGCCCATATTATAATCGTACTCTTTTACTGCACTGACGAAATACTCGTAATAGTTATATATACAGAACCATACCAAATTCAATGTGTATTGGTCCTGCTGTAGCTGTGTCGTGTGTTTGGAGTATCTTTTAGTAAAAGTAGCATCAGTAGTAGTAGTAAGAGCTTCTAGGTAGGTAACCAGAGAAATCTTACTAGAATATGTTTTATTTTATGTGAATGTGTTATGGCATATACCTAAATGCCTGTAGAAAAAATTGGCCCAAGGCCTTTTGTGAAGTTCCAGCCCAAATGTCAAGCCCGAAACCAAACCATGGCATCTTTACTTCACTTTACCCAATCTCAAGTGCTTTGGTTCTTTAGGGCAGTGATTTAACTATCTCTATATAAATATACGCTATACATCTACTTATACCACTACAGATATTCTCCTTGATTCTTCACCTTGGCATTAGAAACATCTACTACTAGCAGTATCTTCTATAATACTTACATTCTAAGCCTCATTCATTAGTGTGACTATAAAACGTTGTTGCAACTCCAACTTTAAACATTACTAGTCAAAAAGAAAATTTAGATCCACAAGTAAACTAACAAGTTGCAACTTCACAAGTGAATATAAACAATATTCAAGAGTGTATACATTATACATGTAGTGTTGTATATGTGTGTTAGTAGTGACATGACGAGACGGTATTCCTCTGTTGATCCTTACAAGTATATATCTGTTGTATAATAATAGACAGACAGAAGATGCCCACACCTATTTCTACTTATATCCGAGAAGCCACAAGACTTTGTTGCAGTTGCATGCAGTCAAGAAACAACTAACCATGTGTGTACGTCCAATATCCTTCTCATATTATTATGCATACTACACATACTTAAAACTACTCTATGCGGTGAATTCATAGAGAAGACTTGTAAAAGACTGTCTTGACTTGTCTTGTATGATATTCTTCTGTACTGGACCGTACATACGGTGATCTTCTCTCTCTCTCTCTCTCTCTATTTAAAAGGCACCTCACCCTCTCACCTATATATACAATCCACGCGGCATACATGTCTTTCTGCATTAGGTACTTGGCTCCGCAAGCATCTCACTCTTCTTCTACAAGTATAAAGATGTTATAATCACATGCATTCTCAAAACAACCCATGTTTAATATACACATAGAGGATGCACATACTACATAAATAGTTGCTTGTACTACTTTGCATGCCCCAATATATGCTAGTAGTATTATTATTAGTAGTAAATACCATATTCCTACTATTCAAAGAAGCCAAACTAACTAACTAACGAATCCTCAATCCATTCCTTAAGTTAGCCGAATATAAATTATATTTTTTAGTAGATAATATACGAAGGAGACAATATAGATAAAGGTATGCTATAGCTGTGTATGTACGTTAAATGTTCACATGTATGGATAGGTATGTGTATTGTAATAGTACATATAGGAAAAAGAAAGAAAAGATGTAGCATCATTTCCATACTAAACATTTAGAATATGCATTACACACACATAGTATATTTGTGACTGTGTGGTAGTAGCCCTTATCCTTATTATTACCATTGGTCTTTCTTGGGTATTTGCTTGGTATGGAGAAGTAAAGTCGAAGCCTATGAAAAGCAAAGGAAAATCCAAGGACGCCGTCAGTGTATGTTACTGTTGCCGTAGCACGTTTGTTGCTACTCCCCTCAGTCAATTCTGTGAATTATACCTACAAAAGACAGGTAATATATAATAACAACATTAATAGAAATACAGGGAGATTATTTATCAAAATCTTCTTTGCTAATCTGCACTAAAGATAAGAAAGATCGTTTTGTACACACAGTACAACAGAATACGTCATAGGTTATATAAAGCTACACCTACTTATTACGTGTACTTCATGTATAGACACACACAGTAGAAGAATATAATATCTGCTCATCTTTGTGTCTCACAGTCTCAGTCTCTTTATCAAATCAAGGCGAGACTGACAAAGCGCCTGGTCTCTTCTTATTCTATTATCAAGTATTGTATTTGCGTTGCAACCTTTCAGTAAGTTTCTGAATTACGTGTTGTAGTATACCCCAACTATCATCATCATTGTACAGAGCGTGCACAAGTGATTACATCATTTCTCTGCATATTACTACTAGAGACAGAATAATTTATCACTCTAGACAAGCCGAGAGTGTTTCTGTAGCAAAAGTAGTTATTAACTTCTTTAAGGTACTTGTGTGTGATGATGCCACAGGATTAAAAATTGCACAGTGCAGTGGTTAAATCATCATCCAGCATATATAAAATAATATTTTCCGTGGCACCTTTTGCTTTGAGAATAATATTACCTTATACAGAATAATTTTTAAATAAATAAATGTTGTAGGCGAAACAGAGTATGGGTATACAGCTTGAGTTGGAAAGTCAGGAGGACAATAATCACAATAATAAAAACAACTACTAGTTGCAAAGAGTAGGACGCAGAAGCATCATCGACCGTGTAGTATTCATCTGGGAGTTTTAAGTAAGTGAGTGTAGGCTTTCTGTGCTATTTGCAGTAGTAGGTATAATATGTGTTGTGTGTGAATGCAGTAAGTAAAGTAGTAGGCAGGAGAATACATTGAATCAGTAGATCTAGTGCTGGAGTAGTGCCTGTGTAATACTTTCCATGCACACACAGACAGGGAAACACTTTATGTAGAAGAGCAGGAGATCCGGAGCGTTTAAAAAGTGCAAATGTGATTCTGCAACTCGTAGTGGAAGAGATTAGTAGTTTTGGAGTTCCTCTCTCTGTCTCTCGTGCTTTGTAAAAAGGTAAGCACGAAACGAAACTCAAGAGTCAAATCAAGTCAAAGCAAAGCAAATTCCCTTCTGTGTGTGTGTTTTAGTCTGTCAGAGAGTTGGCTTTTGGCTTTCAAGAGTCGTCTCGTGTGTGTCGTGCAGGAGTGAATTGTGAATACAGTAAGATCAAATCACACAGAAGGGCAAACTCAACCCTACATGTAAATATAAACACACACAAACAATTCACGTTTATTATTATGGGCTTCTTCTTTCGAGAACCCCATAAGTCACATTTAGCTTTGCCGTAAAGGGTTTTCCCATTTGCATGTACAAAAGGTACATTGTGGAGTATAGTAGTAGAAATATGTGAGTGTTGTTTGTAAAGTCAATTGAATTCACATTAACATACATATTTATATGTACATTGTCATATTATTCCCATTCAGCACGTTGCAAGCAACGTGTGGTTATACAGATAGCTCTTGTACAAATACTTTACATACCTCTAACACCATAATACAATGTAATGTAACTACACAACAATTCTCATAGATGCAAGCGTTATTTGCTACTCTCAACTTGTCAATGTAATCGTTATTGTTTAGTTGTAGTCTTGTACTGTATTATATTGCTGTTGGTTTGGTAAGCAATCTAAGCACGCAAATTGCTACTCGGTTTGTCCTTCCTTCTCTCACATTATATACATCTCTGCAAAAAATTACTGCATTAACGTAGGCACTCTACATAAACTGACAATACTTTAAACATACAACATCGTAGAGTGTATACCTACCACAGCAGATTTAGAAATTCAAATTATTCTTTCTTGACACGAAGTTCTCTGTGTGTTAATAAATACCAATCAATAATCTCTGTGTGGTATTTTCTTAGAAATCTCTACTTGTTGTGTTTATTTGTAATTTACAAGTAGTTTACATTCTATAGAGAGATTGATATTTGAGATAGAGTTTAAAGTGACTGTGGAGTCTAGTAATAAACTCAATTTATACAGATACTTACAGGTATGAGAATGTTTTCTTTTATTGGTTTCCAATTGACCTCTTTTCGGTTTTTATCTTTTTTCTAATTTGCAAAGGTGTTGAGCAGAACTACACCTGCGATAAGGATTCATTATGACGATTCTGAAGTTGAATTGTCATTTAAAGTAATTGAGTTTGTGAAAAAGGCAATAAGTCAAGTCTGTCGCCTGTTATTGTTGTGTTTCCTTGATGCTCCTTTGGATTCGCTCACCTTACAAGTCTTAATAAGGTTTTCAGTTGATTAGCCACACTGTATTGTCTACTTCAAGTGCGTAGGCTTGATTTGATTAGATTAGATCATTGAAGAAAGGCCAAGCGACAAGAGCAGATCAGACTCGAAACAATAACACCAACAAAAATGAAACATCTCTAGTAAACAAATCAGTCTAAAGACTGAAAGACGGTACTAAAGTATAAGTTAAAAGGAAACGCGACCACCTCCTTTTACCATTAGTAATTCAATTGAAAAGGATTCATGGCTTTATTTGTTAAAGTTCTTTCAGCTATTGTTCGTTTCCATCAGTATTTGCACTACTACTACCATACTAATACAACCCTTTTGTTGTGAAAGGAGCAAACAGGTAGTGTTTATTTAAAGGAAGGCATAGGTAGTAAACAACTAAACACTTCTAAAAAGTAAGTTATAGAAATGAGACACACAATCAGACACAGATGAACAAACCTTGGCCTGTAAAGACAAATAAGGAACTTTTAAGGTGAGAAAACACTTTTCTTCAAACCAGTGACTGACTAAGCGAGTAAGGTAGGCAGATAGCGTCGCTCTTTGGTAAAAAATCAGGCTTAGGTATCTATTAGGTAGTTTGTCCTTTTACCATTTACATGTACTCACGCATATTGACACTTGATACAATTTAATTAAATTTTGCTATAAGGAAACTGCGTCATTATCTGAGTTCATAGTGTTTATTGGTGTACGAGATACGTAAGGTAAGGTGGAGGATGAGATAATCTGACTTGCCTTGTCGTGTCTTGACTTAACATTGAAAATTGAAAAAGGAAAAGAGGCGTTTGTAGTTACTAAGAGTAGGATACGTAACTTATATGTTGCGTTACGTAACTACAAGGCGAAGATGAACTTCTAGTAAATGTGTAAATGTAAAATTGCGTTTGATTATCAGTCTGTACTTTTAGTAGTAATGTGGTAAGTACTATGTATGTGTGTGTGCTGCACGCGTAGGATGATGGCATGTATTATACACTAATAGCATTAGCAATGTAGTAATAGTAAGAATCACACAGTTTACGTTTCACAGTTCAGATTCAAAAAGAAAACAATCATTTGCTATCTGGTTGTGTGTTGAGTTGAATTGAGTAGTAGTAGTAGTAGTACCAGTATAAAATAAAACTAAAGTGAGTATAAGACTCAGGTTGCCCTGCTGTTTTCTTGTCTGATTTGCTCTCTCCTGTATTTACTCTTCTATATGCTGCTCGTCAGCCTGTGAATTTTCCAAGTCTCATCTCATCTCGTCCATGTACATTTTGTAGAAGTGAATTTGCATTTGCACTGATTGCAAAGTTTTACAGAGTTACGTAGCTCGGTCGGCATCTCTGTGTGTATTTGTGTAGGTAGGTATATAATATAAGCCTACATAGAAGTGTATCTGTAGTAATATTATCATCATCTTGTGTTTCACAGAGTTTTGTATGTGTGTACTCATTCGCTGTGAGTCAGTGGAGTTCTACTGCGTTGGTGGTATTCAAGTCTGTCATTCAAGGCAAAGCAAAGTAAAGCGAAGGAAACTGTTCTCCCGTCCTACAGAACACAGAAAGTGAATAGATTTAGGATATATATACAGAGACAGTTGTCTGAAGTTCTACTTGGCAACAAATCAGTTTGTAAACCTTCAGCAACAACGTGAAATGTCA
Organism: Pogonognathellus flavescens; assembly: GCA_019776165.1. Lineage (NCBI taxonomy): Eukaryota > Metazoa > Arthropoda > Collembola > Entomobryomorpha > Tomoceridae > Pogonognathellus > Pogonognathellus flavescens. The sequence continues at coordinate 66,983 of JABASD010000375.1, forward strand.
GACTACTCTGTGGAGTACAAATAAATATTTGTAGTAATAGTAATAATAACGTAACACTTGGAACTAAGTAACATAACGTGCTACAAAGATACATAATATAATCCTCTGTATATATACAGTAAAAGAATATCAATTGATATTTTTGATTGTATATGCGACTGTACTATAAGTTTTCTAAATTGTCAATTGTACTCAACCTGTCTGTGTGGCCACACAAGGAATACAACAAAAGTATACAACTACAAAGAGAAAGGCAGTGAAGCAAATGACAATTTGATTGTGGGAATTATTTTTTCTCACTTTTCTATTGTTTCACCACTACTCGCTGTATATACCGGGCTGGGTTATACATTTACCATATCTTGCTACGTTCAATAGCCTACCTCAAAAATCTTCTAATCCAAACCACATAACACTCTTAAGTTCATTACAGTTCATCAATAGAACCTTAAGAAGAAAACAATTCTCATCATTGTCAGAGTCAAATTCAAGAGAGCTCTCTGTACCTTCTTCAGCTGCTGCGACTGCAAGAGGAACTTTTTACATGTGAATCTCAGTGGAGTTGTGGCAATTGTATAGTTACCTGCAATTTATTACTGTTACTACACAGATTGCAGAGCAAAGGCTAATTGCTCTATTATTATTTAACTAATTGATTTCACCATTTCTCGATACAATGGCTGTTTCAAGTTGTTGTGGGTTGTGGGACCTGCGAGCGGGGGCAAGAAATATTGCTATCATTTCTATGGTAAGCCAAAAATTTAATTAGCTACTTTCACACTTTATCTTATAAGATTCTTATTACTTAATAATAATTTGTACACGCTACAACACTTTCCTCCTGAATTCTGCCTTCTGCGTATTAACAATCTTTTTACTCGTGACATTTATTGCATTTGATTTCTTGCTTATCGCTGGTTTCTGTAAAAATGTTCTGTGTTGCACTTAAAAAGCCATAAAAATGATAATATCACATCATATCTTCATATTGTATGTGAATGAGAAGCGTATATTAATTTTACCATTACATTATTATTATCAAGGTAGTATAAGTATAATGCACGATGCATTATACAGGAGTTACGTGACTTTTTATACGAATGATAAAGTTCGGGTCAACCAATGCCAAAAAGTCATATTAAATGACCTTGTGTATTTATCTTCGGGCATTTTAAGTTTCTTCCACATCAAATCAACGTCATCATCGTCACTTCACTCATCTTCGCGTAACAGACACATTAAATATTACTGAGTAACATTACGCAAGCGAGCCGAGATGTAAAATTGTTGTTTGAGCGGAGCGTAACGCATTGTCAGATGAATAGTGACATAGAAGAGTAGAAGTTGAGACTATGAAGCTTCAATCATTAATATTTTATGCAGAAAACTACTCTAGTACTAAAATCGACGCTTAAACGGGTTACATACAAAGGGAGTACGGCTTTGGGCTAATAATTGCAGAAGTCGGATAATTATAAGTTTGCATACGCATTTTTGTAACTGTATAAAAAACTGCGGCTTGTTTAGAAGCAATCAACATTTAGACTTTAGACCGCATTGCAAATAAATGAGTGGTAATTTTTCATTATACATTTACTAGCTGACAGAACTGAAGCACACAGTTTGCTCGTTGTAATTACACACAAATGCACAATCAGCAAAAAATCCCAGCGTGATACAGATACAATTCGCATGATGAATAATAATTTGATTTCCACCGGTGAACGCATGCAAAATCTGTAAGTAGCCACAGAATAAATAAGTATATGTTGTGTGCGTATTTGCAAAAGTTAATAACAATGAAGAGATGTAACAGTAATGCTATAATAATAAAACCTGTTCAATAAACATCGATAATATATGCAAATTAGCAAATGCATCGATTATAACTATAACCAATAATTTCTTGATTTTCCTTTTTCTTTTAAACTATACATTTTTGTGAAATAATTCTCTCCGCACAATTATCCGTGTCTTATGCCAAAAGAAATTGCACGACATACCTGTAACAAATTTGTTTTTCCTCTTTAGAAACCATAGGCATTCGTGTTCGCAAATGATCTTACGCTTTCACGAGGAAATACCAAGAAATAAGCGAACAATTCTAAAAAGGGTATAAGAAAATTGAATTGGTTTACAAAATGTTTGAGTTGTCCTGTTGTAAAAGTGTGTTTCTATATTATTTCCTAACCATTGTAATGTTTTGGGGCGGAGGACCGCCTGATGTTTAGTGAGAACTTCAGGTCAAGTAAATTTGACCCGCCCGTCTTGTCATTCATAAGAAATTGTATTAGAATGGGATGGTAGAGTCATCAAGCCACTACTCTACGTGTTAAATAGGAAATATGAGGAAAACAATGTATTAATGCTGCCATACTGCACATCCCACACTCGGAAACTAAACCACAGTCTTATCCTAAATGTCTTCTTGACAATTACATGGGACTGTGTAATATTTTGCTGCCTTTATATGCACAGAGCTAATGATCACCGTGTAGTGATGTGAGAATGATAGCTTTACATAACACTAATGAAGCTCAACAGGATTCTCTATCTCAAACTTGCTATCTCTTTCCATTGTATGCAAAACTTTGTAGGGTTGCGACTTTTGAGACTTGTCTGAACAAACATTATCTGCCCCTATTGAATTATGCAAATTATTTACTCCACTAACTTCACTCAACACTCTACTCATCTACTAACATGTAGATATAATTCTGTAATTCATATAACATTGCATACATCTATACACTTAACATAATAAGTGTGGGTATAATGTAACATTAAATCTAACCCATTAAAACTCCCTCACACTCTCTCACAATAGTGTGCGTACATGTATCAAGTATGACTATTTTGTTTCCCAAGTTATACTAATACAAGTATGACAGTATATGACACACACTTCATGGCTTTGCAAATCCAAGAAGCTTTCTATTTCCATTGTCAAAGTCAAAATGATTAGGTGTGACAGATCAATAGTATTATCTCGTTCTAGAGAATGTTTACTCACAGTAGTGAATTTGACAGTTGTGGTGACAGCATTCATTTACAAACTAATCGGATAAGAGCAGAATAAGTTGTACATCCCAATTTCCTCTTTCATTCCAGATGTGTAAGTCATAGAAACATCAGTAACATGCCTACAGCTTATAGTTAAGGATTTTGTGTACTAATTTTGTGATTTGAAGAATTATTTCAATCATTGTTTTTTATAGTCGTTCCACATCCACATTGAAAATCGTACAGCAGTACGCTAACTTTTCCATAATATGGCTACTAAATAAGTAAATTAAAGTTGAAGGTATTTACATATGAACTATGTGTTAAAACTTCTATGCATGAGACTGTCAGTTGTAGATCGTCACTTGGTGAAACACGAAAGACTGTAAAATCAATTCATCTACAATATGATCCTGAGAAATATTTGTTTAAATAGTATAAAATAAACTAATCGTACTTTTATTTTAATTCCTGTAAAAAAGAAAAGAAATGCTATATTGACAACATTGATGCACTTAAGTGTTTGATTATGTAATTTTGTTTCTGATAAAAAGCATTTCATTTCATTACCCGCTGTTTTTAGCTATGAACTGCTACTTTTACCACTGATTGCTTGCTTTTGATATTTACAACCAGGAAGCCTCAATCTGCAAATAATTGCAACATAATGAAAATAATGTGCTAAAATTACTGCTCTGTGCATGTAATTACTGCGTAGGTAATTTGGAATGTCAATGTGTATAAAATGACAGTACCGGATGTGATATCGCAAATTACTAAAGGGTTTTCCATGTACATACTGTATTCACTAAACCAGCTGCAGAATTCGCAGCGTTTTACTATTGAAGAAGTCTACCAGGCATGTATATAAATTTGTATGTAGTTAGTAACATAATATTGTTTGTGAATTGTGAGTTACCAGAGCTAGAGTGAGTATTAGATTCAGTAGAGACACGAAGTAGCATAATAGTAGCATATAAGTGCTACCACATGATCTTATTCACGTTGAGATCAAAACTGTTTTCATTGAACACAGTACAAAAAGGCAGTTCAATGAAATACGCAAGACAAATCATCACGATTGCGTGAATTTTAATTTAGATTAAGATTGACAAGGTAGTGAACTGAATTGATGTAGAAAAGCTGCTTAATCCCTACTGCGTTCTTTGTTGTCTGTCTCTAGTACATACAAATACTATGATAATGTAATATAGGCAATAATATAGGGATTACAATTTTAGTCAACTAATACACACTCCATCATCATGACTATGACTCTCCGAGTTTAAGATAGTCATCACGAGTGAAACTTTATGGCTGATATATATTAAGCTACAATGTACCAGAAGTAAATCTTCATTTAGATTACCACATACATGTTTGCGCATTTTTGTCCCATATTTTTCCAAGTGGTAATAAGAGAAGGAAAATGTAATGTACATAGAGAGTAAAAATGTTTGAACGCATAAATCAGTAATAGTTATAGATTTCGTACGATAACATATAATAGGAGTGAAATGGAGATGAACAAAAGCAGTTTTAACAAAGATAGACGGATAGATATTTTTAAAATACGTAACTACTTGCAATAACAGAACTTTTCAGGTGATTGTTCCTAGTAGGTATTATTATTTATACCTTTAAGTTATATAGATGATTGTAATAATTGCGAGATAAGTAAGATTGAGGATGGAAGTTGAAGAGGCAATATATATTGTAAGTATAGCTACATAGGAAGAATATTCCGAGATTCTTAACACTTGACTTTTATTCTACAGAGTTCAATTCTCTTCTTGGCTTTTCTAATTAGCTCGGTTGTGCGATCAACTGTTGAGCGATGTAGAAGACATGTTTATTGTTTTTCTGCAGTGTATTGTCTTGTAATTTGATAGTGGCTATATTGTATTCACTTGTTTTCAGTTTGTTTGATTAGCTCGTCAGTTTGGGCGTACGAAGTTTTAGCTACTCTTCATAGAGTGACTAACTATACAGCTTGGGTGTTTGTTTCAGCATAATCTATCTCTGCAAAAGGAATTTATTGAATTGTAAATTCATCTCTACAACAGTCGTTTGCATAACCAACACAAACATGGCTTCTTCTACCTCTAACTATTTACAAAACTACCTTTGGTAAAAAGCACTTTGTGTGGAAGGTGGGCACTTACATTTCATTGTCAGCTTCACTGACTTTAATGTTTGCAATTAGTAGCTACATTTAAGCACTTGGAGTTACAAACTCACTCAATGACTCCTTTTTCAATTCTTACTGCATCGTTTCTCCATGAGAATGCATGTGTCACCCTATACAGATCAGTCAAATGAAATAATACAATCATCATACCATAAAAGACATCTCCAACATTACGTCATGTACAGCATCATGTAAATGCATTACGTATTTAGTATTTAATTTTGGGAAATTCTAATGCAAGTTCCACTTTTATTTTATTATGCTTTACCACCAAGTACGAAAGTTGGGAATGGAATAGCTTAATATGAAATAACAAAATGCAGATGTAATATGAGACGATTATGTCATATTTTTCACAAAAATAAATGATATGTCTATTTTTAAATTTGCTATAAAAAATTATTACATTTTTGCCAAGTTAACACAAATCGCGTCTTATTATTAGGTATTATTGCACAATTGATTAAAAATCTGCATTATCATATGAAACTTCCTTTACAATGCGTCTGCATGAATTACATTAACAATAAGTGGTTTAACTTTTAAATTCCTACTGTCAAACTGTTATCTATCAGGTCCTTGTGAACCTCGACTTGTAGTCGTACATCATCATGTAAATGCATGAGATATTTAGTATTAAATTTAGGATATTCTAATACAAGTCCAACTTTTGTTTTATTAGGTTTTACCACCAAGTGTGAAACTTGCGAATAGAATATCTTAATATGAAATAACAAAATGCAGATTGTTGCAGATACACGATACAGTATGAGACAATTATGGATTTATTTTTATCCAGAGAAATAAAATGTAACTATTTTTTAAGTTTGCTACATAAGTAAATTGTTACATTTTTGTCAATCACGTCTTATAATTAGGTACTATTGCCCAATTGATTAAAAATCTGCATTATCGTATGAAACTTGCTTTAGAATGCGTCTGCATGAATTACATTAACAATATAAGTGGTTTAACTTTTAAGTACTGTCAAATTGTCATCAGGTCCTTGTCAACCTCGACTCGTCAATCTTAATTCAACTGTTGAGTTGGTTGAAGTTAGCATTGAGTGTGTTAAGAGGTTCGTATGCCTAAAACTACAACGTAATGGTAGTACCTTCCTTCTTATATTCGTAATATATAAATTGTACTCTGTACTGTATATTCTAATGTAAATATACACAGAAGCGAGTAAGTAGGGACTGTATGAATCCATAAAAAACTAACTTTTCACCAGTCATTAATCTTATTGTTAGTGCGGAGCAGCAGGACAGGTCTACTAGGCCAAGGCTGATGTAGCTGCAGCCTAGCTCTAGCAGAAAAACATTATCCTAATGGCTAATGCAATGCTAAGAAGAGTGTTGATAAAATAAGTCCTAAATATCCACCTCTATCTCTCTCAACCACGAAAGTAAGTGATGAATGGAAAAATTGCGTCGTGTAAAATAATAATACAATGGTTGGATTTGATTTGCCTTCATTATCCTTTTTGTTACTCCCTTATTTGCTCAATTCAAAGTAGAAGTTAAATATTTTAATGGCTCTACAACACACAGAGCCTTTTACTTGTTATGAATGTTGTACTTGGACAAAGTCATACACAACGCACCATCCTGCCATAACAGCAATAAATGAGACCATAAGACAAGACCACACTTGACACGACACACGATTATCTTTGCTTTGCAGAGAGCCTTGTTAAAACTTCAGATGCATTTCTGCCCTATCGCATTGTAAAATAGAATTTGGAAATGAGCACTTAATCATGTGTTATCTGGGCAGTCGATCATAAAAAAATCTCTGCACTTGTACACTCAAACACATTACTATTACTACTACTGCCATTACATCAGTCCTTTCCTTTACCCATATTATATTACACGATCCGTATTTACTATTATTTACCTGCCTTGTTATATGCAAATCCTTTTTGGCTCAAGATTATACAATTACACACACTCACCTTATATTTCTTATAGTGGCTGTTTGCATTGTATTATTATTATTGCCATGCAAGTGTGTATTGCACCTACTGCTCAAATTGCTCTGCATATTATAAGGATACTACTTATGCCATACCTAAAGGTACTCTTTATTCGTTAAGACTTAGCTCTCATCATGACTTAGCCGTGTATTTTATGAGAACGTGTCTTTCTTGGTATTTTCTCATACCACCTACAGTTTAACTTGACACGTCGACCTGTCTTCTCAGGGTGACACCAATTGTCACCAAATATGCTCAGCTTGAGATCCCTTGTGTGTGTGTTATGTAAAAAGACATTGAAAATGCAAATTCCAAACTCCAACTTGACTCCTTCTTCCTTCCTACCATAATCGTAAACTTAAGACTTACGTAGTTTATGTCTCTTCTCGCATTAACTTGAAAAACATTACATTTCTGGAGATGCATGAGATCAACACAGGAAAATGTTCGGTTTAAAAACAGCCTTGGAGTCTTATGACATGACTTACTAGTAAAGAGTCGGGAGTAAGATGTAAAATGTCAAAAACTTCAACCTGCTCCACGTAATGAGTTTTCCTTCGGATGACTCTTTACATCAAATCATTTTTGACTATGTGTTTATATGACGGGACGTGAACACTTTCATTGCATATCATTTACTATTTACAACTCACGCATTTCTTCACAAAATTATTTTTCCTTGGAAAACCTACTATAATCTTACGGCAGGTTGTACCTTATTTGAAATAAACGAAAAACGAAAAGGAGTAAACAAATTCTGCGATAAATAAAGTTGAATATGGAATTTAATGGAAACTGGGAGACATGTTTGACTTTTCAGTTGCTTAATGCAACCATATGTATTTCTCATACGGATATTTAAGTTGACTCGTCTGTCGTCGCAGTGTCATCCTCAAATTTACATACAAAGGCTTAACATCAGTAGAACTGTATTTATGTATATGCGAATATAAAAAACAAGACTGCATCCTTCTGCCATTATGTAGTGCCATAGTGCCCGTAGCATTTGTATTGACTCTGTGGCACCAGTCAAGACTGCGTCATTTAGAATATTGGATTCATTTGGGATGTCGACTTGTCTTGTTCTGTTGTCATCACCGTGACTTGCATTAGTAATTTGCGCATGGTTTATGAACATGTGTCGCTTTAAGTGCTCGTTCGTTTACATTACATTAGCAAAGCACAAATGCACACATGCTGAGTGTGGAGTATAATTTTCCTATCATGAACGTTCTTCTGTATAGTGTAAGAAACTTCGGTTTCAGGTGCTTAATGTATTTACTTTAGCGAATCTATGGAATCGTCAACTATACCTTAACAGTCAGCAAGTATTATCGGGGATCACTATCGTATGATGACAATAATAGCTTATCAGTACGAAAGTTACCAACATTAATGACAACCGACACGCTCTTATACAGTATATTATGTCTTTATAAAAGTGTTCGAGGCTTATTCCAACATCACTTGCCCATATGAAGAACGTCTATACTTTAAAAATAATATGTGCAAAGCTAATACTTACGTAGAGGTACTTGTGCATAATGAAAAGCTTGAATGTTTACACAGTTTTTTGCAGAGTATGTGCAAATTGACGTTTTTCATGTGTCGAACAGCTAACTGCCATATACGTGTCTAAAGTGTAAAGATATAATCGACCAGAGTAGATGTATGAATGTCAACTAAGTAAATGTCATCGAATCGGATATTCATAGCGCTGAGTAGGCACGGATATTTACATACATGTAAATTTTGACATACAAGGCTTTAAATGTCTTGCATGTGTAGGCAATTCAACAGCATCTTACATTACATTCTAATAAAGTGTAGCAAAACGCTAATGCATTGACCAGAGCTGCTTAATGTACCTCAGCCACATTTCAGAATGAATGGTGTGTTTAACACATAAGGTATTTTATCTTATGGCAGTGCGATGCTTACTGCTTTATTGCAGGCTTGCTAATTTTGTCCATATTGAATGAATGGGATGACATTGACTGCACAATCTGCTACATTCTCAATGTACACAAACTCGTTCCCCTTATGCTAGCAATGGTTGGCCTTTAAAACATTTGCCATATGGTTTGTTTCATCTGTATGGAACTAATACATTAGTCCTTAGAAAAGTAAATGCTTGCTAACTCATGAATACCTTCTTTTGTCAGATCAGAAAAGCAAAGGCAAGCAACTTCATTAGATTTCCTGTGAAATTGAGAAATGTGTGTGCTTTACCTTGTTAGCAGTTTGTAAATGACATCAGTCCTAATTGCACATTACATAAGCTTTGTAAATTATATTTGTTAGCACGATGTATTGTTTCGTTCTTACAGCAGAGCCAATAACAGTAATGTTCATCAAGCACAATACGAGTGAATCAATTAGAGGTAATTTACTTGATGTAATAGCTACTATGTAGTATATAGTAGAAGGTTTAATTGAATTGACTTTTCTTGGGAAAATACTAATGCGAAATCTATAACGTTTCGTGTTATTTCATGACATTTGATAATGCTTATTTTGTCATTGAACAAACAGATCTAATTAAATACATTGTGAGTATAATATAGTCTGGAGCAATTAATTACGATTTCAGGTGTAGGAGTTTTTAAACACAGAGATTCAGATATACAGACAAAGCTAATAATATTTTTTAGAGCTTCTGTATGTGAGTATGTCTCTGGTTTGTACCTAAAGCCTGACCTCGTAAAACACTTTAAGTGATTGAGGCTCTTTGTTTAATTGACCCATTCTATGCGATTTTAGTAGGACGCTAATTACCATTGAAGCATTATACTAGAAACCATGATTTTACAAGTTGCGTTTTTTCTTTACCATAATAAATTTAGACGTTACGTCATTCTTAATTGTCTCCCAATCTAATAAGTTGAAGTTGAAGTACCTTGCAAACAATTGCATATTCATTATGGTCTCAGGGGAGAAATGAGTCGAGTCTTATTGATAATTTGTATTTGTACTAATTGTAAATACGTGTACTACTGCATTTAAATGTACTATATTAGAGTTTCAATTCAATTGCAATATTGGATATACAAATTGTTTGCAAATACATTCTACAATGCTATTAAATTTACATGAAAGTAGCCAGTGATTTGTTATCTGAACAATCTACTAACTATACTGCAAAGAAATAATTGAAAATGATTTAAAAAATTTGTTTTGTATGAATACTACGCACATTGAAAAATGATGTGCGTCATTTTCACAGTTTTAAAGTGTAATCTAATCTGTGTAATGCATCTACCAGAAAATTCTCAATGGGATAAGGACATTAAGTAGGTAGGTAGCACGTGTAGCTGTTATTGTTCCATGAACCTAGGTTTACTATCGGAAAAATGTCAAACTTTTACTCAAGGTTTGTATTATTAATTACTCGAGAAAAAAGGATAAACTGCGATAAGAACTTTGTTAATGGTTTCCAAAGGAAGTTCAAAGCTGTAAATAATTCGGTTTCTTGATTGTCTCACTTTATCTAAGCAATAAAGTAATAACACACTATTAGTGTATGTTTACAATTACAATTCGAGCAAATGGAGTACTTTGTTTTGCGCTAATGTATGTTTCGGCTTAATTGCCATTTCACCCGTATCCCTGCCTGTAATACCTTCTGCAAACAAAAACTGTATTTTTTGCTTGTACTACTAATATAGGAATAATAAAAATGTATAAAAAGCATTGTCTCATAATTTCTACAAAACAAATTATTCTCATTATGATTTCCTGTTTCTCTTCCGCAGATATATGACCTACTACTGACAGCTGCACTGTTACTCGTTCTGTTGATACACGTCCCGATGATACCTTGGGAAACGGAATTAACTTTACAAGACCCAACTCCTAACAAGTTCATTCAACAAGGTTCAATCAAATCGAATATCTTTCATATAATATCTCTCTTTAGTATTGTTGTACTGTTATATAAAATACACACATAAAAGGCACATTATTGTATCTGTAACCAATTCCCACAACTGTGTGCGTAATAATTTAAAACCCATAATTGATAGTAATGAAATGGTAGTCGTATAGTGGTGATAGTTGGATGTAATCGACAAGGAGCACTACTACTATAATAATTATGACAAGCACTAAATACTAAATGGTGATTGTCTAAATTGTTATGGTTAAGTTTAAGTGCAAAAGAACTGTTGTTAAAGGCTTATTTAGATTGAACAGACTACAATCAGATACAATGACAAAAGACGCAGCCCTATATTATTCTACGCTGTAGGTTGTTGCAATACATACACATAACATGGAAAAGTGTGCTACCCACAACACAAAAGTACCACTAACTTTTATCGTCCATTATTATTATTTGAATTGTATGTCAAGACTTCAAAAGCACCAACAAATCAAATTTACAACCGCAAAGTCAATATAAACTAACCATGACATTTAGCAAGTAACTCCAACTTAATTAAGTTCTGACAATAGTCTGAGAGTTAATGTTAAAAATACAATTACCTATATAGATAGCTATACGAAGAAAAATGGCCACCTATATATTTATATATATCGACTATCGACTATGAAATCTTAATAATAATAGTCTATTAATACTATCACTGAATATTACGGCTTATCGATATGGCACTAACAAGAATTAACAGTGACGCTGTAAAGTAAATCATTTTTCTGTCGACAATCATACTCTTGTTGATTCATGACTATGATTCATGATTTATAAACCAATTCCTGTAGTATGTGTCTATTGTCAATAGAAAACAATGAAAATGGACATGGATTTTTTCTTGTTATTGTGAAATGTTACGTGTGCCACAAAATACATGTTACAGTTGGGCGGGTTAAGGCAAGCAGGCGACGAGCCGACATGATTTGATGTCCGGCTTTCTTCCGTTATAATTATAGTAAGGGGTAGCAATAATATTTGATTGAAGTAGAGAACATGATGGATGATACCATAAAGGTTAAGGTTAAATGCTCCTCGTGTGTGTAACAGGCATTGCATATAGAAAGAAATACATGAATATCATGACAAAGCTATATAGCACCAGTATTATGTTAGAAAGGCCAATTACTATCTTACTTGCATTAGCAGTTCATACTTCAGTTGTGGCTGAGGATTACAGGAAGCTGTCGCTAGTAGGTAATGTCAAATTTATACGATAAAGCAATTTTTACATGAAAAGAAAACCTCAGTGTCAATGGCAAACTACGTACAAAGTGTTAATAGACACATAAGTATTAGCTGATACCTATCTCACTGCTAACTCAATTTTATTCGGTTTTTGACGAGCGACAGCTTTATGCAAAACTTTGTCGCTTAGACAGATTTTAATGCTGTGGATGCACGTAAAATGTTTATTGCGAAGTGGAAGCAATCAAAAATGACAAGACGTGACAGACATATCCCATGGCTTACAGTATCTTTTTCAAATGTTATTTGTATGATAATCCGTTGGATAAGACAACAGACTATACTTCGGGCTGCGTTGGTCTTCTTACAGTTTAATATACTGTTAAGCAATGTTTGTCTCATATTATTCTCTATGAGTCTCTGTATATGCTAACTGTTACATGCTATCCAATGAAGTGCTTGCCATTGCTAGTATACCTATATAAATGATATAATTATCGAATAATAGTAATAATATATATCTGAAACCTAAGCACTATGCAATATTCCTTACATAATTTCCAATACTATTGGATACATTTATCTACTATTGTTTCCTACTGATCCAAATTAAACAACAGAAATTCATTTCATTACAAGATTCAATATTTTACAAGCGAAAAAATAAAATGTATAAATAAAAAAGCTTAAAGTACAAATGTGTAATAATAATTTTTTGGATCGTATTTATTTGCAGTTTACCAGATTCTTCTCATTGTTACCATCAGTGTTCAGGGTCTGCACTTAATTCCCAGTTTTCTGCTTCTGTATTCCACTTGGGAGGTAAGATAATTCTCTATTTACATTTGCAACAGCCATAGAATTTAAGACAAGAAATAATTTACGAATCAATAGTGCATGTGAGTTTATATTAATATTTTAATTTGTACACAGGAAATATCCAGAGGTGTTTGTTGTTATCTCTTTACAACCATCGTGTCTCTTGTGATCCACATCGCATGGCTAGCAATTCCGTTCTTTTTGGATTGGCAACTAGACAGAATGGTCATCCACGTTACGTTCACAGCTATCGGTATTCTCATAATGATCTATTTCATTATTTGCGTATCAAGCTACAGTTCATCTGTCCAAGAAAGAAATCAAGATTATCGAGCAAAGCGTCGGCTGAAAGAAGATTATTAGAATATTTGAGACACGAATTGAATTACATTGTGTCTTTATGGAAAATAATAATGTGAGTATTATAAGAATAAAAATTGTCTCTTATGAAACATTTATTGATGTTTAGAGAAGTGCCTCCGTTGTGTTAGGTTAGAATGAGATGCTATTGAAATTGTTGCCCACAAACAATGGATGAATCTATAAAATAAACAAAAGCTTTAATATTAATAGTATAATATTATTATACTATCACTGCAATGGAAATACATATACCTACCCAATAATGATTTTCTCAACAATTTGCAATTCTTGAGTTATGATAATTATTTATCTGTAGAAATGAATGTACGTAATAGTTATGTAATAACCTCTAAAATTAATAAGGGCTGGGTCCTGCAATATTAATGAGTTACAGGTTGTGTTTGACTAATCAGTTGCGACGAGCTCTGCGAGGAACTGCATACGTGCATCAACTATTGCAACTGTTGTTTTCGTTAATTTTATTGTCAATTTTAACTATATAGAACTGTGTATCTTTACAAAAGTTTGTTATTTGTGTCTACAATGAAACAACAGTGGGTTTCTTCAATCTATCAAATTATTGCTTGTTATGTTATAGTTTAGTTATAATGGTATATACTTATTAATATTTGGCCTTCAAAACAATTTATTTTGGATGAGACAAAATTACAGACTCCAGTCCAGAGTTTCATGATTCATTTATGAAGCGTCTTAAATCTCCAGCCGAACAAACTGCAACATTGATATTATTTAACGTACATACATATTATAGGAAATAGGACTTACGAATAAATTCGACATTGTTAGCAAAGCTTAAATAATAAAAAGTACTTATTAAATGGTTTCTATTTGTTTGTCATGTCTCGTGTATGCCGATTCTTAATACATAATGTAAAATGTACTACATATATCTTAAGGCATTAATTAGGGTTCTTTATTTAGTTCTTTTTTCTATGTCTACCTAATATGAACATGTAATTGCAGCAAATGACTATGAAAAAAGTTTACTTCTGTCGAAAATGTTTTGGCAGTTCAATTAAAATTTCTTTGAGAATTCTTTCGTGCATTATATTGAACGTTAGTCTTGAATGCATTAGGTCATTACATTTATGTACCTATACAAATGGTAATAAAAATACCTGGGGAAAATTTTAAAATGCTGTTATGCTTAAAGAATGACAAAGGCGCAGACAGAGACATAGGCTCTGTCTGTATCATTGTGTCAATCTACATACCTAATCTTCATTGAATTTATAATGTCTGAATGTTATTTTTAGGAATACAAAATAATATTGTCTTAGCCGTTACTAGTTTGTTTCTCAACTATTTTGTTACAATATTAAATGTAAGTACCTTAAGTTGTTAATGTTCTCCTGAAAGTCAAAGCTGCTTTGTAAGATGTCAATCGGTGAATAAAATGTCTGATTAATTTATGAAAAATACAAATCCTTTGTTGTAGCTATTTTCTAAAAACCGAACTGCATACACAAACTTGCGTTATCTTCAATTTTGTATAGAAATGTTTGCAGTCTGTAAATAGCACGAATCGTAAGAAAGGTAATAGATGAACTTAAAGAAATTTAACTTAACTCACATATACAATACACATAAAACAACTATGAAACTGTAGAGCAAGTTATCTAATAAGCAATAGCTTTATAAATTAACAACACAATTATGACCACATACTGCGCTTTTAATATTATTATCTGTATATCACAACTTAATCTTTCACTTAAAACTGGATACATAATAGCTCTTCAAATAAAGCTACTTCAAAGTTTTTGCACTGACATATTAAGTTACATTCTTTTGTTACATGCAATAACATTTAGAAATGTTAGGGATTACAATTGAATATTTGCTCTTTACTACTGCTATTCTACCCTCAACGCATAAACCCAGCCATGTACACAATGTACAGTACAGATAAAGGAAACACGAATTAGCCCCATATCCCAGTTAGGGTGTGAGATTA